>JAKTXF010000049.1:0-77261 GCA_030561465.1 Suhomyces kunorum | reverse complement strand
TGTTGATAGACCTAACTTGCTGGAACGGTAGGCATCGACTCTGGATTTGGTAGAGGCGTTTTCTCTAATTCCTTCTAAAACGGGTTAACTAGGGTAGACAGTCTGGAGACTGCGAGTGTAGACATATTGCTACATATAGGGGTGCGATGGTTAGATATGGTTTCTAGGCGAGGAAAACTATGGCGATGTCTTGCTCCTATCCCAGGCGATACTTTGCCTCATACTGCCTCAATCAACTCCCACTACTCTGATGGAAAATTAGGCATTTCCCTGTCCAGATCCGGTTAATTAATTGCACGCGTCTTGTCATCTATGCAGGCCACGCGTTATCGGAGATGCAGACGGATCTCTCCCTAGCCGAGATTCCCATGCCGTTCTCCATCATTATCCACGACCCCCCCAGGCGTCGTTCTGCACCTCCTCTTCCCAGAAGTGTCTGTCTGCGTCTGAGCCTGCGCCCAGGAAATGTGTGTGTCAGACAGACAATAACATGCCATCCCCCAATTTGTCTCTATTGGTCTCCATTTAATAGCAAGCGTGAGTCCGCATTCTCTCTACTCCCGGTTTCATTGCGAAATGTCCCAGTACTATGGCAAGGCTTTCCACGGTATGTCACGGAAAACCCCTCAATGCCATCAATGGGGCTATTTCGACGGAAATGGCCTCTAAACCCGGCCCGTTTGGTGCTATCCCCATGCATCGGGCCACGCTCATAATGGAGCTCCGAGGCAGCTAAATAATAGGTGAAATTGCGATGGCGGGGGCTATCTTGCGGAAAACCTGCGGCCAGGTGAAATCGAGCCGTGTGTTGCTGACAAGCTGCAAAAGATATCGCCGAAAGCAGAAAAAAAAGGCGGATACTCTGGAGAAGATCGGAATAATTCGATAATTTAATTCGATAATTCTTTAATTCTGTAATTGCTTCTAGCGCAGAGCCCTAGCTGTGCCCGATACGCTGACTCCAGCCACGGGTCCCCCTCCGTACAAGTGGCGAGAAACTATTGGCGAAGAACATCTTGTGGCGCATTGTGCTATTTTTTGCGTTTGCACTATTCCTTAGCATTTAAGCTTTTGCTCGCTACTGGAATCCATCTGCCTCAGATTAGATCTGTAGATGAAACTGCTACATCTCGCTTGTTTCGAGAAAGTGACTTGCCTCAAGAATCTGGATCCCTTTGCTCCCCCAGACCGCCATTTTCTCGACAATTCGCGATTGTTGGCTGCAGCGCAATATTCTGTTCGATTTGCGCCAACTTCGTCTATTTCGTCTACTTTTGACTTCGAGAACCATCGGTGCTTCTCCCTTCGATTGTCGCCCATTTCAGCCCGGCAGGGGTGGCTGTATTGGTAATCGAGGTTTTCGTGCGATCTGACCCCAACTGTCACTTGGACATTGGAATTTATCGTGATTTATGAGGTGGTCAATTGAGGACCCAGGTAAGTTGAAAAATTAGATAGAATAAATTGGGGAAATTTGGTGGAGCAAGTAGACTCAAGAAAGTGGATGATGCTGGGGATTTGACGCTCTGCTCTCGATTCTGTTGGGAATTGCTTGCCCGAAATGGAGATAGTGGAGAGTTTCTGGCCCCTTGAAAATTGAATGGGCAATATTCAGCCAGATTGATGCCTTTGAAGAATTGACCGGTCTGTTGCTTACGGATAATAGTTGACACTCCTCAATTGAACAGGCCTAGACCGGAGTTGTGGGGACAGTGTTTTAACATTCATTTTTGAGTGAAAATTGGCTCTGGTTCACTACGTTTTGTCATTGTTACAGTGAACGAAGCATTGACTGGACTTTTTCTGAATAGCCTACATTATTCAATCGAACTATCCCAGTCTCTTCTTCACAGCTAGAGTAGCTATGCATTTCATTGACATTAGCATGGGTTAGTCTCCTGATTCTAGAATTGCCTGAAGTCAGCAATTTACCCTACATTCTTCAGTTGAACTATCCCAGTCTCTTTGCGCTTATTCTTGGAATTTTGTTGAATAACACTATCACTTGTTTCTAGAATTGCTTCACGTCAAATATTCACTTTAAATTCTCCAACATTGAACAAGCAACAGTGTTCCTAGGGTTTGAAATTGCTTTTCATTGACATTCTCGCTATGCTTGAACTCGGTAGCACATTTCATTCAACTCGACAACTGTCCCATTTCCCAACTTCTACTTATTTGGAGCCAGAGACACTACATTCCAGCTAATATCACTAGTTTTGCTTCTAGACTTTTGGGGTTTGCCTATATTTTCATTGAACTTCAACATTTTCCAATCTCTCTTTTCTACCAGAGTTCGAAAATTAACTAATGTTCAATATGACACTATCACCAGATTCTGTTTCGAATTATCTTCAGATCAACCTTTCCCATTGCGGATGAAACGTCCTTTTGTTAGACTACTCTGAATATGCATGAACCCGAAACCATCAACGTCTCTTTTTCCAGACAATTCCTCGGTTTATCCAAAGCACTGAAACCATCACTCTTTTCCGAGGTTTTAGCCTACATTCCCATTGAAACCAAAACTAATTCTCCTTTCCATGCTTCCAGTCTACATTTTCAATACACCTCACCATCCTAACTTCACTTTTAGACTATTATCTGCATTATCAATTCGCCTCACAATTCTTCTTCACTTCAATAATTTATCCTACATTCTCATTAGCCGAAACCACTACTATTCTGCATTCTTCATTGAACCTGTCATATTGAGAGTATTCAAAACCTAAGTTCATATATATCGATTTGTTTGGCCGACCCTACATTCCAGAGCAAGACAATCCGGTCCGGTAACATCACTGCAATTCACATCCGAATCAGTTCGTCGATTATCACAGAAAGGGTCTTCTTAATTGCCTCTTACTTGCTTCCCAACTTCTCGGAAGCTCTTCTCACGGCACGATTAACAATGTTCAACCAATGAACAAACCGATCGACATCATTGTCTTCCAAGGCTTCAAGTAATCCAGGCAAGGTCTGGCCCGCATAACCAGTGTATCTACCTCCAGCATACACGATATGACGGTACCATGGACGGCCATCCAAACCCTTGTGGTGCAAGAAGTTTCTTTCGAAGAATTGAAGTACCTTGTTCACGGCAATAATTCTGAACAGCAAGATGATCCGCTTCCAGAAGGGAAGCGACCAATAATCACGGGCCTGCTCCCGAATATCTTCACTGTGGGCATCGAAGTTGATGGTGGCATTGTCAAGCTTGTCAAATTGTTCAATGGTGAAATCAAGAAGATCCTGAATTGTAATAGGCTCCTTCTCTCCATCCTTATTTCTTCTGAACGAGAACGACATGGGGCATTGATGGGGCTTGATAAATTCCATGAAGGGGAATGGAGTCTTCTGATCGAAGTTTCCGCTGCTGGCCTTCTGTAAGAAGAAGTCGGCATCTCCATCGTTCTGTAAGAATTCTCTCCATTGGTCTCCCGTGACAACCTTGCCCTTCCAACTGTCTGGAACCTGCTCAAGAACCTTGTTTAGATATCCCTCCAAGGTCTTTCCGTAGTCGTTAGTCTGGAATTCGACCACTCTGGTGTCGGACAACTTGAACGCAAGAAGGGACAAGTACTTGGCAATGGCACTGTGGTACTTGAATCCCTTGTCACCAAACTTGGAGATCCAGTGGTAGGAGTCGTAATTGGAGTGGTAGTGGTAAACGGGATCTCCCTTTCCAACACCAAAGCCCAAATCAACCGAAGGAATACCCAAGTGGTCTAAATAAACGGCGTAATCGGATCCAAGACCAAGGTTTCCAATTTTTCCACCTTTTTCCTTCAAATAATGGTCATAAATAGTGTCGGCACCTTCTCCTGGATATTCGACTTCCTTGGCTACCTCGAGCAAGATCTTGTTCAACAAGGGCGATGCCAGCAATTTGAAGTAGGAACCAGAAGCGGCCACGTCCAAATTGAGGTATGCCAATACGTTCTTCTGGTAGGTTTCGCCGTAGTTTTCTCCTTGTTCGGTAGAACCCAAGAGTCCATATTCTTCTCCATCGTAACTGTGGAGCACAATGGATCTCTTGAACTTGTAGCCTGCTGCCTTTAATTCACCCAAGGCACGAGCCACTTCAATAAGTACGCTAGAACCCGAATTGGGGTCTGAAGCACCACCTTTAATCCAGGCGTCTCTGTGATTTCCAATAATGATGGCCTCGGTGGGATTTTCACCAATAAAAGATCCATAAACGTTGTGAATAGTGGAGATGTTGAAAGTCTGGTTGCTGTACAAATTCAAGGTATAATGCTTATTGGGACCAGTAAAATACTTAACGTCCTTCAATTCGCCGTGCCACTTGTGTCCGAGGTCCTGGCCGTGGCCATTGAGTTTTTCCAAGATGGGCTTGACTTCCCGGTACGAAATGGGCAATGCTGGAATTCTTCCAATACTGGAATAAGGGTCTTCGCGAATAGCTCCAGGTTTGGAAGGGTATCCGGGGGTGGTAGGGTCTCCGGGAGCGCTTCCTTCGCCTCCCAAGAACTGCACGCTTCCTCTCTGCACAGAGCTTTCCTGTCTGGCAGGGCCCTTGGGATACTGTTGGTAACCGTTTTCTTCGGTGATGCCAAAATCATCAGCGGGATCAGAATAAAGCAAAACTCCAATGGCACCGAATTCTTGGGCAAATTTGACCTTGAGGCCTCTGAAAATGGCTCCGTACCGGACAACCACGATTTTGCCCTTGACATCCACTCCTTCTGCTCCCAATTTGAGGAAATCGTCGCGAGAACCGTAATTGGCATAGACGTATTCAGCAGTGACGTTTCCGTTGGCAGCGTACCCCAAAAACGTAGGAATCAAGTCGTTTCCAGAAGTGGTGGGGTCCTCTTCAATTTCGTCCTCTTTCAAGGGAGCAGTGTAGGCCACAGCTCCATTCTTGTCAATTAAATGAAGCGCGTGTTCATTGGGATAACTCAACAAAACGTCGTAATCGTCAATAGTAGTGGAAAGCCCGTATTCCTCGAACTTATTGGCAGTCCATTCCACCAAGCCGTAGTTTGTTCCAGCCAAATGGGGCTCGGCAGTGTACTTCTTGGACCATTCTGGTGCGAGATTGATGGAAAGAGTATCGAGAATCACACCTTGGGGGTCGAAAATGTCGGGAGATCCCGACATTTGGGAATAGAACAAGTAGCCAAGGCCTAGGGTCACGGCCCACTTGAGATATCCGACTCTTGGGCGGGTTCTTGGGGGTCTGCGAGCCCCAATTGGAGTGTATTGTTCTTTCTCACTCATGCCTGGAGGAATTGGAGAGAAAAGGAGGGAGAAGGAGGCAAAACTAGGAATTTATAGCGAGAATAGTGGAGGAATAGCAATTGGAAGGCAAGGGCAATGGTGGAGCCACACTGTGGTGCACGGTGAGGGTTGGTTGCGCAATTGAGCCATGGCGGATGGAGCCGTACAGGGGTGGCGCAGATAATAGGGAGAAAAAATGGAGGATTGGGGGGGGGGGCAATAGGGAGAGTGAGGGGAAAATAGGGAGGGTTTAGGGAGAGAATAGGGAGGGCTTAGGGAGAGTGAGGGAGAAAATAGGGAGAGCGCGCGTTGAGTGTAGGGAAAGGGTAGGGAGTAATTAGGGAGACTAGGGAGAGCAATAGGGGGGTTGCGTACTAAGGGGCTTCGTCTGTCCGATACTCGGACCACTGCCAGTGCCATGTGAGAATATGGACTCATCCACAGTGACTGTAGTCGCCAAATGGGGCTACGGTGGCAGTGTGGTGGAAAACGCTTGGATGCAGTTGTTTGGCCCCTTGAGAGGGGCTTGTAGAAGGGGAAAATATCTGAAGCAGGGACATTGGAAATGGCATAGAATCGAGGTTTGGTGAATTTTTTGCTGATTCTTAGAGTTATTGGTGATATTTGGGTGGTTTTCAATTTTCATGTCACTGTAATGTCTCCTCTAGAAAATATGCTATAATGGGGAGGATTTCGAGCGAGAATGAGCGGGGTGCTATTGGGTTCGGATTAGGTCGGATTTCTCAACACTGAATTTTGTATGGAGATGAAGTGTGGAAATCGATTCCAGATCCACTATCCAGGAAGTGGCAAAATATTGAGCGGATCTAATGTGCACAAGAGTGAAGTGTCTAGGAATACATTGAGTGGATCACTCCTAGGAACTGTCATTGCTGTAGTTCACTTATAAAACTGGAGTTTGAGAGAAGCATAGATATGGTTGGATAGTTGCTGGAGAATTAATGGTCAATAAATATCCTTCTGTTAATTAAGAGATCAATCACCATATTGTTACCCTTAGGACAATTTCCACCTTCTAATGCTATCAATTGTTTCAAAAGCGTCCGATGACTCCATTTCACTTAATTCCTATTCACTACTTGTAGACCTGCTAAATCGACAATCCTCTTACCTCTAATTATGTAATTCCTTGAAATATGACTCATTTGCCTTCCCTAACTATATCTTGCATTTTCTCTCTACTCCACACACCCTATCACCCAATTCTCCCAATCCTATTCCACCTTCATTTTGTTTCTCTTATATCCTCATCTAAATATCATATCACTCTCGTTTGTCACCTATACCAGAAATCCTCTCGGTGGCCAAGCTGGCTAAGGCGCGAGACTGTAATGTTAACTCAAAGTAATCTTGAGATCGGGTGTTCGACTCACCCCCGAGAGATTTTTTCTTGCTCCGATCACCCAAGCCTGCACAGAAGCTACAGATGAGATGTCCTAATTTTTTCAATCTATACCTAAATCCTCCTTATCAATGGCTTCTAGAAACTCCATCAACAAGCCTAAGAATAAGCTTCATGCCCAGGCCCATGCCAAGGCCTTGGGCAGAAAGAGGGCAGCAAGAGCAAGAAAAAACCCTTCCTCCCGCTCCGCTATCGGCAGATATGCCGATGCCGACAAGACTGCTGCCAGACCTACTGACTCCAAGGCCATTGCTTTATACACCGGAGGAGGTCCCCAGGAGATCAACGAGTTCACTACTACCACCTTGTCAAAGAAGAGAGCCAAGAAGCTCGCCAGAAACCAGAGATATATCGACCAGAGAAATAACAAGACCAAGGAGGTAGAGATGGATGTGGAGGCCCAGAAATCGCAGTTGGAGAAGATCAAGGCTGCCTTGTGGACAGTGGTGGAAAACAGCGCCAACTTGGCCACCGTGGCCATGGGCGAGGGCACTACTTTGGGCGTGCAAGCATTTTAATGTATATTAGTCAATGGATATCACGGAAACAGCGTAGAAACCCGGTTACAACGCAGCGATGGTCTGCAAGTTCTTGGTGACGGCGGTGTTCAAGAAGTCGATGACCTCCTTGGGATCCTCAGCCTTGAAAACACTGGTGCCGGCCACAATGACGTTGGCACCTGCCTCGGCAGCAGGGGCAATGGTGACCTTATCCAAACCGCCGTCAACCTCAATGTTCAAGTCGGGGAACTTCTTTCTCAACACCTCGACCTTCTTCATCATCTCGGGCATGAACTTCTGGCCACCGAACCCGGGTTCCACCGTCATGATCAATGCCAAGTCTAACTTGTCTGCAAAGGGCAACAACACCTCGGCAGGAGTGCCGGGTTTCACGGCACAGCCTACCTTCATGCCGTGCTCTCTAATGGCCTTTATCACTCTTTCGGGATCATCGGTGGCCTCGTAGTGGAAGGTATACTGGTCTCCACCAGCTTTGGCAATCTCGCCAATCCATTGCTCAGGATTGGAAACCATCATGTGGCAATCGAAGAAAATGGGCTTGGGGTCGGATTGTGGGAATTGCTTTCTCAAACTGGAGATGATGGGGGCACCAAACGAGATATTGGGCACGAAATGGCCATCCATGACATCGATATGGAGCCATTCAACTTCGCCGGTGTTGACGATTTGCTTGCAGTTTGCGCCCAAGTTGGCGAAATCTGAGGCAAGAATGGAGGGGGCGATAATTGACTTGACCATGGCGTAAGAAACGTGGAAGAAACGTGGAAGAACAGAGGTATTGGTCCCAACAAATAGTAGATACTGGAGCAAGCGTGATTCGGTCACGTGAGAGCTGACTAAGCTAGGGTTGCTCAGGATTAGGGGAATGGAATTGGAGCAAAAGTGAAGGGTATGAGATTCTGAAAGAGTGGAACAAAGTGAGATTTGTCTTCAGGAAAAGGAGGAATTTGTCAAAGAGTGAAGCATGGGAATAGTGATGGTTTAAATAGTGAGGTGTATGTGTTTTGTATTTGATGTAATTGAGATGATCGACTGAATTAGTAAGGAAATTTGGCTGTCGCAGATTGGTGGATTGAATTGCTGCAATCGCATAAGTAAGGATTTTAGATAGTAAGCAGATAATTAGAAAGATGCTTCAGTTAGTGGGCAGATGTGTGAGGTAACCTGAAGATAAGTGATCTAGTTAGAGGAGTGGGATACGTAGCAATTCTGACACTTTCTCCCGGAGCAATAATTATTACTACTCGATTCACTAGATTACTTTACACCAAGATTTTCGACTTTAACCCAGTAGATCATAACGAGGTAAGTAGACAAAGAAGTATTGTAATTGTAAATGGTTGCCCTAAAGAGATTGGTAGGTTTTTGGTTGCGAAGTGTGACGATGATTGGGTCTCCATCGCAAGAAGAGTGAAGACGCACATTTTGAAACCTCGAGAAAGTTTCCTGACAGGGAATAATGAACAAGTTAAGGCTGTTAGGATGAGACAACAGGCAGGACCAAAAGGTGGCCACAAAGTCAGCAAATAAAAAGCTCAAAAAGGTCTGGGAGACCTGACATGATACATCGAGTGTAATTACTTGTCTAAGATCGTGAAGCTATTGATGCCAAATGTCAAATATGTGTAGATGCTACTGTCTCTCACTTAATATGGAAGAATTGAAGGGGAAAATAGAGGACTGGGGCTAACAGAGTCTATCCACGATTTCTGAGCTTATCCCTGACAGGAATGAACCCGAATAATTTATATCATACTATTCCATGCATTCCGCATGACCAGCTTATCATAATTTGTATGGTTAAGTTACCTCGATGGTGATTTTCTCACAACCAACTCCCTTTATACAAAAACATAGATATCGGGAAATTAATTTAAATAAATTGAGTAGCAAATAAATCCGCTCCCATTAAATATGAGTATCATTTATAGAAAATAATTTGCATCAATATATTAATATTGGGTATTTATTACAGTATCATTTGGTTCATAAATAATAATACTTAAATGCGTTTAATCCATTTACCTCGTTTCAACCCAAACCAGTCCGTAATGGTCTCCTCATATCTACCATCTACTCAATTGACTCATTAACATAGAATTAGATACAAAACTACCGGATCAACACATGCCACAACCGCGATTTTCTCTCACAAAGTAATTACTATTAATTATCAACTACTTCTATCACATACAATTAATTACACACCTTTCCTACTAGATAACTCACCCGTTACAGTAAAACTCTATCATCCTCTTACATCCCCCACTCTATCTCCCTCTCTCTATCTCCTCTCTTTGATCCCTCCCTCTTCACCATTTTTCACTCACTCTCACTACTCTACCAGGCATTGCGCACGCCCCAGACCTCTCCACCACTCCAAATTCATCTAAAACCCCATTCCCACCCACACCTCTACATCCCATCTCTTTCCACACTCCCACCACCTCTCCTTCATCATCGCCACCTACCCTCTCCACACAGCCTGGGTCGTGCACACACCACACTCATACCCTTAACTTCCCGTATCATCCATTTCCTACTCTCCTTCCTCTTCACATCCTCCCCCATACCCATGTCCGAAACCAACAACACCGCCGATGCGTATGAGGGCGCCTCGTACTCCGAGCAGCTCTTGGATGCCGGAAGAAGAAACAACACCGAGCTCCTTCTCACCATCAAATCCGAACTCAACAACGACTCTACTCGTCTCGCCCTGTTGATCAACTCCACCAAAGAAGTGATCACCCACAATTCAGCATTGCATTTGGCTTGCCAGGCGGGCAACTGGGAGTTTATAGACATCATCTTAGACATAGAAGGGGTGGAAATCGACCCCCAGAACAACGAGGGCCACACCCCATTGCATGCCGCGGTCAAATACGCCCGGGAGGAGCCAGAACACGGCTATTTCGTGGTGGACAACCTCTTGGACGCCGGCTCGGACCCTCGCATCAAGGACAAGCTGAATTTGCAGCCCATCAGCTACACTGACGACCCCAAATTGCAGCAGTTGTTGGAAAGTGCTGAATACGCCATTTCTATGGAGATTTCCGAGGAGGACCAGTTGGCGGCCGAGGAGGCCCAGGACGGCGACGAGGGCTCGGGTTCGGACTCCGAGTGAGGCCGAGATCAAAGTCGTCGGGCGAGGTGGGATGCCAGTCCCGAAGAACGGCATGGGCCACGGTCTTGATGTGGTTTCGTTGTTGGTTGGAATTTTTCACTTGAGAATATCGCGAATATGGTGAATGCGTCTGATTATTGGGGTGAAAAATCGACTTCAACCCGGAAAATTGGCCATGAAACCGCTGGTTACACACCATGCTCTCGCCCCCGGCCCGGGGAGGCTTATTCCGCACACTGGTGCCGTTTCGGGCGCCGTTGTTGAGCACCTCCACCGTGTGGCCTGGTACCACATATAGCAACGACAATGGACACGGCACCACGCCGCTGCCCGGCGGGGGCTTGTGGAACGCGTAGGCATCGCGGTTGTAGGTGGCTAGACGGAGTTTGTGCACTGGAAACTGGTTTTGGTTGTTTAAACGGCCAAAACACCGGTTAAAATCCGTTTCATTGGCCTTGTCTTCGCGCATCACCAAATAGTCTAACCATATATTGGCCAGAAACACCTGCGCCGTCCAGGCATTGGTGATTCCTGTGGCCTGTTTCAAGCACAACTTGTCGGAGCACGACTTGCTGTAGGAAACGGCGCTGTCACCGCGACCTGGCTTGGTCCTGACCACGCCAAGTTGGTCGAAATGGCCTCGACCGCGATGGACTGAATCCTCACTTTCAGTCTTCTGTTTCTTCTTCCACGGTTCGGCATCTGGGGCCATAATTGCCGTCATGGAAGCGTCTCCACATGGAGGTTCACTGACGTAAAGAGCTAGTCGAATTTCAGGACGTAACATGAATTTTTCACTCTCTTTCTCCTTCTGTATCAATCGCGATGAGGTACCTGCCTCTATCGCAAGACACTGCTCCAAAAGATACCAATTGAAGAGGCGAAGGGCCAAGATCTCTGCGTGCATGTCGTGGACCAAGAGACCGTTCGAATACAGACGTGCTTTGTCCGGAAGAGTCTTGACTCCGGTGGCTAAAGTTATTGGCATCACTTCATTATCGGAAAAGATAGCAGCAACACCTGCCAACACAGTCCATTCGGAAGTGCCGTTGGAACGGATAGAAGGCTTTCCTGAGTTGATGCGGAGGTCATTGAAGGCAGCTACCACGGAATCGGCCACTGCCTGGCCCACAGTGGCGTCCATGGAGAAGAAGGAATAATGAGAATGGGTAAAATAGAAGATGAGATAGTGAGGGAAAGGGATGTAAGAGAAATTAGAAAATAGGGAAATTGAAGGAAGGATATGGTTAACTTACTGGGGACTATGTAGGATGGAGAATTTATGCTTCTTTATTAAGATGGTGTTTTTGATGTTTCCAGGGATATATCTATTTTGTCGTATTTGTGGATTGCGAAAGAGATGGAAGAAGTAGTAAATATTACTTAGAAGAAGAGATTCCTTTCATTGAAGGGAATTTCACTTGTGAAAAAAGAGAGTAGGTTATTATTCATTTTAATTTAAGGCTACCAGATTCTAGGATACAATCCATTGGGATATTCTTCTCTATTAGTTAAGTCACATGGAATATTTATTCTCAAATAGTTAGACGATTTGTCACCAGTTGATGGCATTGGCTTGAGTTATCAGCATTTAGATCACATATTACTTGGTGCCACTTCTATACAATGTCCATTTAGTTGGATTGGGCTGGCATCAGATTGTGAGGTGCCGAGCTTATTAAATTGTTCAATTTAAGCCTGATTAGAGAAATAAACATTTTGTTTATTTTAGCTAGGAGACTGTTTCTTCGATTCCCTGAAAAAAAAAGGCTGATTTTTGATGTTAGATTCATCTCTTAATTATTTGACGTAAATTTCTTAATTATCAGATAATAGCCTCGTCCAGTTGAATAAACTCAAATTATCTCTCAATGTGTATGATCCGAAAATTATTTGACTATTAAAGTCTGCATGAAGGCACGGTTAACTTCATTGATTGATATTATTCAATCGTCTTGCGTTGGAAGGTTGGAATCTGTTAGAGTAGATTGATTTCTTAGAGTGTTCGACGGTTGACATCATCTTGTCTGTTTCTCTCTTGGAAAAGGATCAATATGGTCCATCCATTTTCTTCGATTTACGTGCAGTTGGTCAATCTGCTTTCAACTGTAATCTAATTTCTTAGTCAGATTGACTTCCCTGCATTCGAATTCATCCTAATTTCCGTTCAATCGGTCAGATTCTTTGTGCTGTTGTATTAGTTCAGAACATTCATAAAAGTATGTCCAGATAAAGGCTAAAATTTCAAACTTTCTCTCCAGATCGAGGCTAGATCATAATGATTAAATTAATTCCACTTCACTTATTTTCCAACGACACTCACTGCAATTCCCTCCAATCTCATTCATATTCCACAATGAGTACCTTCCCACCCCCATCATTTCCTTACTCCTTCTCTAGCCTACACCTGGACGTGTTCCATACATTAAATACCTACCGCTTCCTTCTCATCACTCCGGCCAAAATACCGGCTCCAACGGCCAAAAAACCGCCCACAACAGTAAGCCCGATCAACCCGTCCCGGGTAACCTTACCCTCGATCGATTCTTTTAATGCCTTGGCCTGGGCATTCTCGGGTTCTCCTTCTAACAACACTTCAACATACCGACGGGCATTGCTATAGTCTCCCACCTTGTATGAGGCCAAACTCAAGTAGTAGAGACATTCACGCCTCATATCTGGCTCGTCTTTGTAAAGTCGGGTCAAAATAGCAATGCCTTCATGTTGATATTTGCGGACATCTGACTTGATAAGACCCCATGCCAAGTTGAAAGATGATGAAGCAGAAGGAGAGGGAAGTTCTGATTCGACCTGGTTACGTAATATTTCCAACTGCTTGGGGGAAAGAGGCTTCTTGAGCTCCTCTAGCGCAGGATAGACGCTGGATCCGAACATGATGGATGGTAGGAAAGGAATGGGGTTTTGCCGTCAAATATGAAGGCAATCTTGGTCACGCGACTAAAAACACGTGACTACCCGGATCAGGTAGGTAGATTGGGGGTGCCACGTCTACGCCAGGGGGGGGGGCAAGGGCAGGCGCCAGGATAGCTCTGGGGGCATGGGCCAGAGACAACAGGGCCCCTTTTGACGATTCCAGACAATTTGCACTCGAAACCGGCTCCTTTATTGCACCTGCACCATATTCATTATATATACTAATTTAACAACTTCCAAGAGAGTAAGAGGCACCAATTCTTGTCAGCTTGACTACCGAGATCCATTGTTGCCAAATGAATCGATTTTTCACGGTTTTTCTGACACCACAGTGAATTGGTGGTTATACCCTGTAAATTCGCTTTTCCTCACAAATCTTACCCAATTCTCCAGAAATAGCCACGGAAACCCGCCAGCCCCCACATTCAGCATCATACAATCATCCTCACACTGCAGTCCCGTGGCTCCCGTCTCCGGAGGCCAAACTTACATCCCATGTCAATGTTCCGAATCGGTCCATCTACGTCCTGCACAATCGTCTCTGGCACGTGACCAGATATCGAATACTTTCTCTATATTTCACCAACGCGTCTCATCTCTTCATCTCCCCCAACCAATGTCGGTTCTCCAGCTCATCCAGGATCAAGCGAGTCCCGACAATTCTATCCGGGTGGCAGCGGAGCTCAATTTCAACCATGCTGCCCAACAAAATCCGTCGCAAATGGCTCTCGAACTCGCCAAATTGGCTATTTCCACTGAAACCCCCATCGATATTCGTCAGGCCTCTCTTCTCCATCTCAAGCGGCTCGTGCCCAAATATTGGTCCATGGGGTTCCAGTCATTTGTGGGACCCCCTGTGGATCAAGAAACCAAAGGTTTTATCCGTCTGGGGTTGGTTTCTCTCGCCCTTTCTACCACTTCCTCTAAAGTTCGCAGTGGTACCGCATATGCTATAGTGCAAATCGCTTCTGCCGATTATCCTGATGAATGGCCCGAGCTTATGGGCGAATTATACCGAGGATCCAACAACTACCATCTGGAAACTTCAATGGTGGGATCTTTGGTGGTGTTGAATGACCTTTTCGACGATTTAGTGACTGAAGAACAGTTCTGGGATGGAGGCGTGGGAACCGAGATTACCAACCATATAATGGAGCTTTTGGTGAAAGATTTGGGTTCTGGAGTCAAGACCGGTGCCGTCAAATTGTACCAGAACGTTCTCTACACCCTCCAGGGACCCGAGGCATTCACTCCACAGAGAAAGGCAGGAGTTATTGAACACATTAGTTCCAGTATCGTGGTGTTTTCGGGATTACTCGAGTCGTCTGTGGCTGCAGCCTCCCACAGCTTGAACGAGGTGTATTTCCGTTCCTATATATACCGCATTATTGGCATTATTATCGGTAATTTCTCCAAAAAGGTCCCAACCGAAGTGAAACAGAAGATCATTGTTTTGGCTCTTCGGGATCTAACAGCAGTGGCTGAACTTTACCACACTAATTCCAGGCTCAATGGCCCTTTTGACTACGAAATCGACATGGATCCTGCAAACCTCTTAACCGACTTGTTGAACCTGCTTCTCCAGGCACTTCTGCTCCTTCAACAATCGTTCCATATCACCAATTTTGTCTCTATCGACTCCGTCTACGACTGCTTGAAAAAAGTTAGTGTGTTGAGCGATGATCTCATCCACGACTACGAGGCAGATTTGAACTTGTACGTCAGTGATGTCAGTGGTTTATCTACAACATTGACGGCCCGTGATGCAGTGCATGAGTTGGTAAGTGAACTCAACGATATCGATTCTTCTCATTTATTCAAAGCCGTTCTTCAGTCATTATCGGAATCCTCAGGTGATTGGAAAGTACAAGAAACAAACCTCTTCCTCTTGGAATGCTTGTTCACCAACGACGACTCCAAAATCTTGGAAGCCTCTTCCTCTCCCACAAATCTTTTGGAGCTTATCACCGGCTTGATTTCCTACGAACACATTTTTATTACGTCTAGGTGCTTTCTCATGTTGCCTAAATTCTTTGAAAAATTCCAAAACAATATCTCCGTGGCCGATTTTGGCTTACAGACTTTCGTGGGTATGATAGACTTCTCTACTCTGGGAGATCACCATGATATTGTCAGAATCAGCGCTCTCATGAGTTTGACATTATACAAAAACTTCACCGATTTTGCCGAATTGTTGGAGCCAGCAAAGAAACACGAGATTCAGCTCAAGATCTTCCAACTTGTGTACTCGTTGATTGAAGGAAGTGAAGAAGACGGCTTGACTTCCTTGTTGGAGGCAATTACATTTGCGATAGATATGGATCCATTGGTGTCGTCTCAAATTAGTGTAACCGCAGGAATCAACGTTATAGATTTGATCTTCAAGATCTCATTCCAGGATCCATCCAATGTGCAATTAACCATAGATTCCACCGAAAGTTTGAGTACTTTGCTCAGCAAAATCTCCATTGCGGACTATATTGTCTGCTGTGAAAAGTCCTTGCCCTTTATAATGGATTCAATAGAGGAACAAATCAACAAAGGAGGAAACGTGGAATATACGCCCGAGTTGTACTTGTCCTTGGAGTTGTTGAGCATTATTATCGAGTCATTCCCTGTTTCTACCGATTCTGGAGGGGCAGTCACTACTGAATTTCCTGCTCAAATCTTCTCATACACCTTCCCAACCATCATGGCGCTTCTCCTTTCTACCACTGACAACCAAATCTTACAAAGTGGAGGAGAAGTATTTAATGCATTTATTAAGAAGAGCTCGAAGAACTTTTTGCACTTCCAGGATTCCAAGTCAAACGAATCGGGCATGAGCTCTTTATTGAAAATTGTCTCGAAATTCTTGTCTCCAGAATTGTCAGATAGTGCAGCCATGAATTGTGGCCTTATAGTGCTATCTTTGTTGGAGAAGTTCCAGAGCTATCTCGACCAGAATTTCTTGTCTCAGTTGCTCGAAGCAGCTGTGAATAGACTAGTTTTGGCAAAAGAGACGGTTACAATCGAGAATTTAATCATGGTTTTTTGCAATCTCGTATTAAATTCGCCCAGTCAGATGCTTGAGCTTTTGGCCGGCCAAATCTCGGTGCATGACCCCAAAACCAACGCTAATATTAACGGACTTGCGGCCGTGTTGCCCATTTGGTTTGAATCTTTTGAAGTCACCAGAGGATACGAGAAAATCAAGCAGAACGTATTGGCATTAGGCAAAATATTCACTTTGGACGACAAGAGAGTCCAATCGCTTGTGGTGAATGGCGACATCATTCCTTACCAAGGAAATAAGATTATCACACGGTCGTTGGCGAAATCAATGCCTGATCAGTATACCCAGATTTCTGCTTCACAGAAGATATTGAAATTATTAATTGGAGAACTTGCATTCCAATGCCAGCAACCCGATGCAAATGACTATTTGCCCGAGGCAGAAGAGGCCGGGGAGGATGACGGAGATGGTTGGGAGGATATGGACGACATTGGCGTGCCAAACTACGAGAAATTGAAATCTTACGTGGATTCAGATGATGAAGATGAATCAAATGAGGGCCACGAAGTCGGTGATGACTCGCTTTTGAAGATTCTCGTGCAGTTTTTCAGGGAGTGCACGACCAAGAACTTGGGCCACTTCCAACAGCACTACGAGCAGTTGAGCGACGAGGAGAAGAAGACGGTTACTGAAAGCCTTGTGTTTGATACTTGATATAGGTTCCAGTATGCAGGCACATTCCATGCACGATATCTGCTGATCAATCACGTGCGAAAAATCACGTGACCAATGTAGAAAATCGAGATGAGGTCTCTAGAAACGACCCCTATGCATGCCCGTTTGGCACTAAGAACTCTCTTCAACATGTCCTTTACGACCAAAATATTGCCTGTGCGGGTCAATAGCATCGTCTTTGGCAAAAATGACGTGGTTCCCACTGTGACCGACCCCGAATCCGCAGAAAACCTCCGCATCGCTGCCAAAGAACTTACCACAACCACCAATGTCGTGGCATTTCCCACGGAAACAGTGTACGGATTGGGCGGATCTGCGCTTAATGACGAATCTGTGCGGTCCATATATCGTGCCAAGAATCGTCCCAGCGATAATCCGTTGATTGTTCATGTTTCTTCCATTGATCAGCTCAAACGCAAGATTTTACCAAAAGACTTCGAGATTCCTCCAGCATATCAACCTTTAATCGAGCGTTTTTGGCCTGGTCCGCTCACCATTCTTCTCCCGGTGGCAGAATCGTCTCCTGTATCCAAGCTTGTCACCGCAAACCAACCAACTATTGCAGTTCGTATTCCCAATCATCCTATTGCTAGAGCCTTAATTGCCATCAGTGACACCCCTTTGGCCGCTCCTTCGGCCAATGCGTCGACCAGACCCAGTCCTACTATGGCCAGCCATGTGTTCCACGATTTACAGGGCCGGATCCCCTACATTATCGATGGTGGAGCCTGTTCGGTTGGAGTGGAATCTACCGTGATTGACGGTTTGTGTGATCCCCCCATGTTGCTCAGACCGGGTGGAATATCATTCGAGGACGTTCTCAAGTATGGAGGTACTGCTTGGGAAAAGACTTTGGTAGCAAAGAAGACTGCTGCTGCTACAGAAGCCGTACGAACTCCAGGAATGAAATATCGCCATTATTCACCTACGGCAAAAGTGGTGCTTTTTGAGGATTGTGGCGACGGAATAGAGGCTATCAGACAGTATATCGACCATTATGGTATCGATCCACGCATCAATACTATTGTTCTCTTGCGCAGTGCTCATTTTGCAGAGGCAAGTGCTATTAATCCTGAAATCACAATTTCCCGAGACCTCGGAGCCACTGGAGAGGAGGCATCCCATAACCTTTTCCGTCTTCTCCGTGAGGCAGACGATCTCAAGGCCCAGTTGATTTTAATAGAGGGTCTTCCCGAGAAAAACGCTGGGTTGGCAGTGATGAACCGAATCAGCAAGGCTGCTGTTGAAACGGTGACCCCCAAGACGTTCAAGAATGTTGAAACTTGAATGAATGAAGCGATAGTGGAAGGAGAGAAAATTCATTAATAAAGCGGGTTCGATTTGACGGTCTGAATTAATTCAGGAGGGACCAGAAACCGTGCTCATGAGAGAAAATACCGGAAATATTGCATCTAAAATCATAATAGAAACTCTCAGGGGTCCATTCTAGTCTAATCTACTGCAATAGCTTGATTTAATTGCAAATGTGCCCTTTCTACTTGAATTTTCGCTTCTTATAGATTAATGAACTGCAACTCTACAATGCGTATTATTAATCCAACATACCTGGCAATAGGCAATAATACTAACGATAATTACGGAATAAACGATCCAATCATGTAAAGTAGACCGAATTAGAGTATCGCTATTTATACGGACTTAAACCCGGAATTATGTATTATTATTGCATTTCGTACCAAAAGCGAAACGTAAACTCCTATTCATGGAAATGTTCTTTATTACAATTGTCCTGTAACATGCCTCCTCACATGGTCTATTAAAATCCCCTCGTTTCCGTCTTTATTCTTCAGCAATTGGACGGAAATTCGCTCATGCTCCCATTTGAATCACATTTGGTAAAATTGCTCAACTATATAAATATCACCAATCCCCCTAACAGGACCTTTTTCAAATAAGCTAACTGACAAATGCTGTGTTTTAACATCACATCTTCATATACATCTTTGCTTCGGCCTACACTGTTACCAATAAGATATTTAGTCGGTGAAATCATAAATATCATACAGAGTCCTGTGCATCCTTAGTGTCCTGCTTGAACATTATCTTTTCTGGAGGGACCTCTTGTCCTTCATATTCCTGATACGACTCGTCTCCATAATCTAAGTCATCCTGGCTGATGTTACTCTTGGGACCAACATACCACTTCCGGGCAGACACAAAGTAGTATACCAATGAGAAGAACATTGGGCCAAAGTACACCAAACTAGTCCAGTTCATGGTGGCGTTGGTCAAGTTCGAGCCCCGCGAGTAAGGCATGCACAAGATGGGGATCATGAGTGCAACGAAGGCAACGGAGACAATACCGATTGGAGTTGAGAATCGCCCCAAATTAATCGGACCTGGCTGGAAAATGTGTCTGGCGTAGGTGATCTTGAGAAGGGTTGGGGCAGTGAAGGAAACGAATCCAGAAATACCACCGACCGAGAAAATGGCACCAATGGCCACTTCTCCTGCGAACATCAACAAGAGAAGAATCTGTCCGATGAACACGTTGATCCACACGGCATAGATGGGAGTTTGCGTGAGTGGACTGACTTGCTTCCAGATTTTTGAGAGTGGGAAAAGACCATCTCTGGAGTATGCAAAGGTGACTCTAGAGGCGGCAAGCATAGACGAGCAACCCATGAGGAAGGAAGTGATTACGGTGCATGCTCCTGCTGCATTGACGAGTTTTCTAGGAACGATCTGGGCAAGGTACGAGATGAACGGTTGGCCCAACCCCAGGGGATCGTCAGCAAGTTCGTTGAGGTCAACCAAGGTGTAGGAGATGGCGACCATGAATACGAAACCGATCAAGCCACCGACTCCACTGGTCAACATGATGGCCTTGGGTGCGGCCACGGCGGCGTTGGTACATTCCTCAGCAAGATGGTAGGGCGAGTCGTATCCACTCATACTCCAGATGACACCTAAGAACGACATGATGAACGAGATACCGATGGGGTAGTCGGTGAAGTTTTCCAACGACCAGGCGACGTTATTGGGGTTGAACTTGGGGATGGTGCCGTGGTACATGGACTCTCTATCGTTGCCAGCAAGGATAATGATGAACACGACCACCAAGAAGAGGATGTTGATGATGGTGCCTACGGTGTTTAACCGGGCCAACCAGTTGGTGGGCAAGGAGCTGATCATGGCGTGGACCACGTTGATGCCGAGGCAGAGACCGTACACCTTGCCGTTGGTGACGGTGAACGAGGGGTTGTTGAGCGACACCAACGCCAAGATCATGGCCGCGCCACTGTAGTTGATGGAGGGGGCGGCAGTGATCTGGCAGAGCCAGTTGGACCAGCAGGTGAGCCAGGTGAAGAGGGATTGGTACTTTGGAGGAGACAACTGGGACACGGCATAGGGAGTACCACTGCTCACGGGGAAGGCCGAGGCTACCTCGGCGAGGGACATTGACACCGAGGTGACGAAGAATACTGCCACGAGCCAGGGGATGGGACTCATTCCCAGCACCAACTGTTGGTAGTTGAAGCATGAGGCAATGGACGGCAAGAGCCCCAACACCGAGAACGACACGGAAAACACCGACAAGAGGGAGAATTCACGGCGGAACTCCTGCTTGTATCCCATGGCCAACACCATGGCCTCATCGTCGTCGACCTCATGGTCCACATGGATGGTGATGCCTCGGTTGGAGAGGATGGAGGTGATGTGCATTTCATCGACGTGCACTTGCGACACCGAGGTCACGTGCCGGAGCGAGCGATTGGGCGAAAGTATTCTGCTGTTGGGGGACGGTTTTGTCGAATAGGACGCGGTCATGATGGGGACATTGGCAGCAAAAGGCCGGGGCAAGGGAGGTTTATATAGCAGGCGATGCCGCCATGAAAAACCTGCAAAGTGACTGATAGTATTGGGATTTCTTTTCAGATAGCGGCAGATAGCAGCAGATAGCGGGAGATAGCGGGAGATAGCGGGGTGATGCCGGATCGGGGAAGCGAGATGCGCGCGGAGGGGAGAAACCATCGGTGTGTTAATGCGAGTGGGGGAGACGAACTGATTCTAGGCCGCTCTAGCTATGGGTAGAGCGACTGTATGGCCATTCTCACGACTCCATTGCATTCTAGGCCTCTGTGGCTTCAGTATGCAATTGTTTGCCTCGCTGTAGCTGCCATGATGCGCGAGATAGGCACCTGGCGAACGGCGTGCACCCCACCTGCATGGACGCCGCCCTCGTATTATATTTCCGCTCTAGATTCTGCGAGGGACGGAATTGCACTGGAGTTAATCGAGGAACAATGCCATAGATGGGGCCAAAGGCAGGAACCACGCCCAAGTCACGAAGCGCATTACCGAGGGGACCACCATGGAGGACTCCTATGGATCGGGCGAGAACTATGGATTCGATATGTTGGAACTATTGTAGACCATGAGGCCCTTGTGTGCCTCCGCTCCGGTGATATATAACTTGGCCTGGCCATTTCCGGCCGCAGGGAGAATCGGGAGAATCGGGAGAATCGGGGCTTCGGTGCTTCTCCGGGAATTGCCCAAACCAGGCACCGACAATCGAACAACACCCTGTAGATCTTCGGTCAAGGTAACTATTACCGACGGTCATCGACAGGGTATATGAGATCATGACGCGTGCATGGAAATGAATGAAGGAGCGGAAAGAAGGAAGGTGGAAGAGAAGAGGAGATGGAGGAATGTAGATGCAGTACTATGAACGTTCTTTCAATGATTCACTGGTAAAAGACCAATTGTAGTAGTCATTGAGATCAACTGAATTGTCAAAGTTCTACTGTAGGAATCAATGAGATCCAATTGGGTAGTCAATCAGATCCAATCCAAGAGAATGGTAATCACTGAGATCGAATTCAGAAGTTTGAGAAGAACAGATCCATAGACTATAAATCAATGGCAACATCACAAATAAAACGATTGAGTAGGGTCAATTAGACCATCAATACAATACCAGTGCTTTGGACCCTGGCTCTAAACTGAATTAATTAGCATCCCATAATTCACTAAAGCATTAATGAGAACTCCGGCCATCGTTTCAGAAAAATTATCTGACGAGTTTTAGTGACCTCTCTTACTGCAAAATGGACCATCTAGTGGAAATCTCGGCAGCCTTCACCTTTCTCTCTCAGAACTGTCCAGGAAGCATTAATTACACTAATTGTTATTCTCCATTCAAATCGAGCCAGCGCTCATGAAATCCGGGGTCTATCCAATTTTTCGAACAGAAAGTCTACAATTGACTGAAAACCGTCAATTATGAGTAATTATGAATAGAACAGTATTCCTGTCTGGAAGTCTATCTTGCGCTTTTATTGCCATGGAATTTATCAATTCATCGTCAATTTTGATGTCCAATTTCACCTACATGCCTTAAGCGACTTTCCCTTGACTCTACACATGGCACTGGGTAATACCGCAATGATAAACCCACCAGGAACACTTCGACCCACACCGCAATAATACCAAGTGAGTCCGTTTCGAAAATTACAGACCTTTTTATCATCCTATGGAATTATACGCACCAACGACTGGTTACTACCAATTTTACTCAACACCATTAGATTCCCGCATCTATTCTCACACAAATGTCTTTAACCTATTGCCACCCATCTCACCCATCTCTTCACCAATTATCCTCCATTTCCAGTCATCACCCGAAATATCTCTTCACAACCTTAATCTCATTTCTCTCTACCATTCGCATCCTCACACTCCCGCCTAATCTCTTATATTCAGCGTCTTGCGCTTTGAATCACGCCAAATTCTCCCACATATTGGACCACCGAATCTAATTATCCAACCATTCAATCTAGGTAACCGCCACATTGCGCTCGCCTGTTATCGCGGGATGCCAATGCTCATATCAATAAAATTACAATTCCGCCCCATTGCTAAAGCAGCTTGGTGATCAGCAATGCCAGAGGGAGAAGATAAGCTAATAGGAGATTCTCCGGGGATAATGTATTATCGTCTGGATCGCCTTGGGATCGCCTTGGGATCGTCAATGACAGATGATAAGGAAACAGATAGGAACAGAGTGTATCTGGGAATTACGAGGGACAAGCACGGAATGCGTCTGGAGATTACAGAGCATCTTGGGAGAAACAAACAAGTGCATAAAGGACCAAGAAATTGCATCGAGGAGATCCACAAAATGCGTCTAGGAGAACTAAAAATCGCAGTATGGTTTCTAGGGAGTTATCCCAATTGCATCTAGGGAGATTTATTGCATCTAGAGAGAGAGATTTATTGCATCTAGGGAGAAAGGAGAAACCAGAGCGTACACCATAGTGGCAATGATGCTTACTAACTCCAGTGCGGGCGGAGTTAACGATGCCTTATAACACTACCATGTGGCCGCAGCCCCTGTAATTACTCTAAATAAGCTCGGTCTGTGGTTGCCCCTGATTCCCGCCCTACGGCAAAGCTTACGATGACAGGTAAATGAGGCATCACTCCCTAGACCCACTAATCCTCGTCATCTCACTGGCCTTCTCTCTATACTCTCCCTAGAATCTCACTAGCCCTCTCTAATCCTCTCCCTAGCATCTCCCCATTCTCTTTCTACAATCTCTCCCCAACCTCTCCCTAGAACCTCGCCCCATCCCCTCTTTGTTCCCCTACGCGTCTCGATGGCCCGATTGTCTCTCCCTATGCGGATCGCAATGTCGCTAACTTCCCCCGGTTCCCGTACCGTGCCCCCCTACAAACCCTGCAACTCGCCCACTACGTCCACTGTACCGCGCACCAAACAGTAAAGACACGTACAAGTAAAAAAATTCTTACAACCAGAGCCCCCCCACTCCCTTCCAGCGCCGGTTCCCTTACCACCACGCCCCGTTTCCGGCAGTATTTTCCTCCTCTTCTCCCTTGTGTCTGGCCCTGCTTCCGTTTCCACCAAAAAATTCCCGCTAGCTGGACGCCTCCATGAGTGAAAACCCCTTCGAAGCAAAAGCGTTGCCGCCCTCTCGGGCCAACCTGGCTTCGCTTCGGTTCTGCCAAATGTCCATCGATGACACCATCACCGAGCTTCAGACCAACTCCTCCGTGGGATTGTCGTCCAATCAGGTTCTTACGCGCAGAGCTCTTCACGGCATCAACGAGTTGTCCAGTGAGGAGGACGAGAACTTGGTGCTCAAGTTCTTGTCTTCTTTCTACGAAGACCCATTGATCTTGTTGTTGATCGGATCTGCCATCGTGTCGTTCTGGATGGGCAACACCGACGACGCCATTTCCATCACCCTTGCCATCACCATCGTGGTCACCGTGGGCTTTGTCCAGGAGTACCGTTCGGAGAAGTCACTCGAGGCGTTGAACAAATTGGTGCCTGCCGAATCGCGCTTGACCCGTAACGGCAGCACCTCAACGGTTTTGGCGTCTTCCTTGGTGCCTGGAGACTTGGTCCACTTCTCCCAGGGTGACCGCATTCCTGCTGATATCAGATTGACCGAAGCAGTCCATTTATTTATTGACGAAAGCAATTTGACCGGCGAAAACCGTCCCGTTCGCAAAAACACTGACACTTTGGTTGTGACTTCGGCAGAAACCCCTCTGGTGACCCAGCGCAGCTGCATCGCCTATATGGGTACCTTGGTCCGCGACGGCCACGGCTCCGGTATTGTGGTGTCTACCGGGGCCAAGACCGAGTTTGGTGCCGTTTTTGAGATGATGAGCGAGATCGAAAAGCCCAAAACGCCGTTACAGCAAGCCATGGATAAATTGGGCAAAGACTTGTCTGTATTCAGTTTCATTGTCATCGGCATCATCTGCTTAATTGGTGTGCTCCAGGGCCGTTCATGGTTGGACATGTTCCAGATCTCAGTGTCGCTCGCGGTAGCAGCCATTCCCGAGGGTTTGCCCATCATCGTTACCGTGACATTGGCATTGGGTGTGTTGAGAATGGCCCGTCACAAGGCCATCGTGAGAAGATTGCCCAGTGTGGAAACCTTGGGCAGCGTCAACGTCATCTGCTCCGACAAAACCGGCACCCTCACCCAGAACCACATGACAGTGACCAAGATATGGTCCACCGACTTCAAGGGCAGCTTCAACAGTCCGTTCTTGGTGGTGGAGAAATTGGACGACAAATCGCTCCACGAACAATTGACCAAGAATATGCGCAAGGTGTTGGAATGCGGCAACATCTGCAACAACGCCAGATACTCCCTGGAAAACGAGAAGTACGTGGGCAACCCCAGCGACATTGCCTTGGTGGAATGCTTGCCTCATTTCGGGTTGGACGACATCAGAAACACCAAGGAAAGACTTTACGAATTACCATTCTCCTCGGCCAGAAAGTACATGGCCGTGTGTGTTCACACCGGAGACATTGACCGTGCCGAAACCTTCGTCAAGGGTGCCACAGAAAAGGTGTTCGGTCTCTGTAACAGATACTATAACGAAAGCGGAGACATCAAGCCATTGACCGATGCTGTGAAGTCCAGCATTTTGCAGAAGTCTGACGAATTGGCCAATGATGGCTTGAGAGTATTGGGTTTTGCCAGAAACAACAAGAAGTTCTACACCGAGAAGGAAGAAGAAACCCCCTCTGAATTGGTTTTTGCTGGTTTAATTGGTATGAAGGATCCTCCCAGACCCAACGTCAGAAATTCCGTAGCTATGTTGATGAAGGGAGGTGTCCATGTGATCATGATTACTGGAGATTCGCCCGCTACTGCGGTCAACATCGCCAAGCAAATTGGAATGCCCATGGTTGGAGAAAACGCCGTGATAACTGGAGACCAAATTGACACGTTAAGTGAAGAATCCTTGGCTGATGTTATTCGTAACGTGTCTGTCTTCGCCAGAACCACTCCAGAGCATAAGGTTGCTATTGTCAAGGCATTCCAAAGAAGAGGCGACATCGTGGCCATGACTGGAGATGGTGTCAACGATGCCCCCGCATTAAAGTTGGCTGATATCGGTATTGCCATGGGTAAAAACGGAACAGACGTGGCCAAGGAAGCCGCGGACATGGTGTTGACCGACGATGATTTCTCCACCATTTTGAGTGCCATCAAAGAAGGAAAGGGTATTTTCTTCAACATCCAAAACTTCATTACATTCCAGCTTTCCACTTCCATCGCTGCCTTGACTTTGATTGCGTTGGCCACCCTTTTTGGATTGCCCAACCCATTGAATGCCATGCAAATCTTGTGGATTAACATTTTGATGGATGGCCCTCCAGCACAATCGCTTGGTGTCGAGCCTGTGGACCCTGCCGTCATGACCAAGCCTCCTAGAAAGCGCAATGACAAGATCTTGACCACAGCCCTTCTCAAGAGAGTGTTGCAGTCCGCGTTCATGATTATTTTGGGAACATTGTACATCTTCATCAAGGAGCTGAAGGATAACGAGATTACAGCCAGAGACACCACCATGACCTTCACCTGTTTTGTCATGTACGACATGTTCAATGCACTTGCTTGTCGTCACCATTCCAAGTCCATCTTTGAGATTGGGCTCACTAACCAAATGTTCAACTTTGCTGTTCTTGGTTCTTTAATTGGTCAATTCTGTGCCATCTACGTTCCGTTCTTCCAGGCCATTTTCCAGACTGAGGCATTGTACTTCCTGGACTTGGCTCACTTGGCTGTTCTTTGCAGCACCGTGTTCATTGGAGATGAGATTAGAAAGTACGTTGTCAACAAAAGAAATACTCAGGTCAATGGCTACCACTATGGGGTCTAAGCCTTGTTCGTTCAGAGGATGCTCTGGAACGTCCGTGTAATCTAGCAACAAGTTCTATATAGTCACAAATTAGAATTTATAGAATAATACGGTGATTAATATCTGTCACAGGACACGCGTAGGCGAAGAAGGGAGGTTAATAGGGAATGCACAGGATTATCAGGAATATATTTGGAGATGATGCTGGGAACGAGATTATATTATAAATTTGGCTAAGCTGAACTTAATTCGGTAAGTTTCGGTTATCTCTTGACTTGCATTCCTTCAAAATCTAATTTAGTCATCCTTGGCTAAAATGATGTGACACGATTAAGGTTTCACAGAAGGCCAAGCCAATTGAGGAAATCATTGTTTGCAATCGAATGCTTGATGATTCAAGTTCCAGGGTTGACATACGATCTTCTTAAATTATCCCTTCTCTGAACCCTTAATAGCAGAATTTAGTGAATCGGTTCTTCTTTGCCGGTTCTATTCAAGAAATTGTTACCAGAGGAATAAATGGACACTAGATAAAAAACAACTTGCTGTAATTCTCGAAGTTCCTAATTTCCATTTCTCGACGGGCTTGATCTCCATTTCCCTTATTAATTCCTATTGTGCCTAATGCTCGTTTCTTCGCGCCTTAATTTCTCAATTAACCAACTACCCCGTGCTCCATTTTAGTCACTCTCGTAATCTCATCTCGTATAAACTGGACACTGAATTTATTACACCTACAGAAACATATCGGATTCTACGAAAAATCACCATACAAATCTCACTTTTCCATTCCACTCCCGCATCTTTCTCCTTTGCTGATCTTTCTACTTCCCTTTTTGTGTCGCTCCTTGGTTTCCGCCGCTCTTCCGGGGAACCCTTTCTGATGTCATCGCACCAAATACCGCGGAGTTTTGATTTTGGATCCACCACTTAGAAAACAATATAAACCCGCCAAAACGCATGCCACAGTGGACAAATCGCTAGAAATTCATTTAGAATTTTGATCATGTTCCTATTAGGAATCTGCGTTTAATATCATCCTTTACTTAACAATCTTGCCTCTTTCAACAGCCACATGGTCCCTTATTGCATCACCACTAGTATTTTTTGATTAGCCGACACGATATTTTGACGCCCACCGGACTCGCGCCCACCGTACTCGCACTACCGTACTGCACCACCTTAGCACCACGGTACTCGCACCACGGTGGCACGGTACTGTGCCACCATATTCCTACTGCACCACCATATCACCGCACTCCCTCACTACTTTTTCGGGGCACTCTGTCCACCCCATTCCCTCCTCCCTAAATCACACGTGTGGAACCGGTGCAACTCCAAGAGTGCCAATGCCCGCATGGGCTTGTCTTGCCCTCCTACTCTTTCCACTGTACCGGGCATAATCACCACTTCTCCGGGAACTCCTGACCACTGGAGTTGCGGCCGGTTCCATCACCCTATCCAGGATGGGAATTACCCACAACTGCGATTGTCCACGCCAACCAGCAAAAAACAGAAACTCCTATTGCTGGCCCAATCGAGGTGTGGGACCGACGCAAACAGTAACAAACCGAACCGGAAACGTCAAAAGTGACAAGCAATGTGACAAATGCCACAGGCCCACTACAAACCCATTATACCACTAACTGCTATAATACCATTACCATTAAGCCAATTCCACTATACCATTTGCCGTACTCTACGGCAAATGCACTCCAGTAAGCATGGCTCGGTTCGGAATTACTGGGAATCTATCTGCCTAGGTGCCTAGGCCTGCTCGGAATATTGCCTTCTGACAGGAGTTGGCCGCAGCACGACCGAGCCGTTAATACAATATTGACGCACCACCCCACCGCGGGCTCGCAACACAAGCTCGTGATTCCGTCCCTCCTACACCGGAATTGCCCAGTCCATGCATATATGTGCAGGTTAGACTGCGCATCGCAGTCTATAATCGCACCTGTCTCCCCATGCAACCTAAATCACCTGACTCAGACCACCTTTCCCCCATTTCAGTTGGTTTCCACGGGAAATTTAGCCCCGGAGACGTTGCAATCCAGCAGGTCCGATCATCTCATGTTATTGACCTCCTATCGCCCGTAGTTTTCTCCCTTTTGTGCCAATTCTGCCTCGCGGACCATGCAGTGAAGACAGATTTAACTCCCCTTGCATTAAAACCATCAGGCATATTTTCCGAAGCTCCCACTAGTGGGTGGTTTCCCGTGCTACACCAGACACCCCCCTTATGCCATTTGCTCTAAATTGCACCCCTATCGTCTGCAATCAATTTAAGTTAGCAATTAGAGCTCATCACAGAATCATGGTAAAAAGCCCATTCTGCACCGCTGCTGCGAGTCCTATGCTTTCCCATCGTGCATGGAAGAGTAGCAATGCTGTTTTCAGCCGTAATCTTAATCCCAGTATATATATTTGTAAGAGTGGCTTCAGTTTGGGGTTTTATCGAATTAATTATGCGGAGGCCGATCTCGCCATGTAGACCGTCTTTTCCCCTCAAAATTAAGGGAATAGGACCCTCTTTTCTTTCTGCCGTTACTCCGAAGCCTTGTCTTCCCCTTCCTTGCGCTTCTGGTATTTTTCTATCATCTCGGCGTGTTTTCTTTTCTTGGCTCCTGCCCCAAGCAGTTTCTTGTGTCTTCTGCTAGCCAAGTGGATATTCCAACTGTCTTCCCCCACTGCCACCAAGGGAGCTCCTTGCTTGTCTTTGCACACCTCACAGGTGAAATGCTTCCAATTGGATTCGGACCCGAGGGCTCTATTGCTCTTCTGAATATCGTCTTCTAATAAATGCTCCAAGCGGGCTGGAGTCTGTGGAGCAGCAACAGACAAAGGTCCTTGTTCCAAGAACGTCCTTGCAATGGGAATTCCCACGTCAGCGACATTTTCCTGCCAATTTTCGAGGTTTGTAGCATCCAAAACGTACAATTTACCTCCATATTTGTAGTTGAAGCGAGCTTCCTTACGGAGTTCGACACCTAGAAGCTTCTTGATCCACTTGACTTGATATTTCGCATATTGGCGAGTCCGAATCTTCATTCTTTCCACTCCTGCTTGGAAAAGCTTGCGATCATTAGAACCAAGCCACGGTAAAAATTCCTTGAAGCCAATAACCTGCCAGATTCCTCGCGTACAGTCGGGGTAGGGCTCCTGATTGAGATATTCCTGGTACATCTGGCGAATTTCCTCGATTGCACCTCCTTCCATCATTTTATCCACTCTGGCATCGAGTCTAGGTACCAACACCTCTGGATCGGAATAAACCCAGAACAACAACGTATTGTAGATCAAGGACGAGTCCTCGAGCTCCTCGAGCTTCTGGTCAAGATAGAGCTTGGACGGGTGTTTTCCTGTGGTGTAATAAATTTCTAAAGCTCTTCTCAATTTTCGCTTGTCTTTGGGATGGAATTTCTGGGAAATTAGCGGGTCTATAGCGAAAAGTGAATCAAAAATGGCTTGGACCAGTCCGTCAAGTATTTCTAGTTGTTCTGGAGTAAGTTTGGACCGACTTTCTGTGCTTGTTTCTTCGATTTCTGGTGAATTCTCGGCCTGGGATACAGTTTTATTATTGAATAAGAGCGTCTGGAGGTAGTAATGGGTGCCTCCTATCACTATGGGGACCTTCCCACGTGATTGGATGTCTTTGATGGCGTCTCCGGCCTCTTTGGCGAATCTGTGAATAAAATATTCCTCTTTCCAATCCACATGATCCATCACATGGTGCGGTATTCCCTCTCGTTCTGCCATGGGATGCTTGTTGGTGATGTTGTCGAGGTCTCGGTACACCTGCATGGAGTCGGCATTGATGATTTCTCCATTGATTGCTTTGGCAAGATCAATACTGAACTTTGAAGGTTAGTGACTGAAAAACTGGCCTTAGAGCCCCCCAAAAGACCAAAATTGAGTTCTGATACAACCAACTACCGGTAAACAAGCTTAATTCACTGATTTAGCAGCGTTTAAGGGCAAGAGACACGGTTTATGGGTCAGCTCATCGCCCCAGATTCGATGTAAAAGATGCCTTTTTCCGGTCTTTTTGGAACAAATTTGGTACTTACTTGCGATTTTCCCACTCCTGTGGTTCCAACAATGCTGATGATTTTCTGTTTGGGCTTAGTCATCACCCTATTTTTCAAGTACCTGAGGTATCTAAACATAAAGTGTTGATGTAGAACCAAATGGGTTTATGCAAAATTGAAGCGTGCACTACTTTTAGATCAGGTTAATCTATTATATCTACATCTGTGGAGCTAATGAATGGGTAAAATTCGGTACCATTAACTGCATCTGGAGTAGAGTAACCGTCTGATCCAATTTTATATTCGCTAAGTCCTTTTTGGGCGTCCTAATTGTATTTAATGTCGGTATTTCGTGCATCTCGAGGACTAGGTTCCGATAATTTCAGTAAAGAACCACTGGTATCGGATTCGTTTGTGCTGACGGCCCTGCTATCATGGGGAGGAGCATACAGGTCCTGCTGGAGCTCAATTTCTAAGTCTCGTGCCTCCATTCTGCGTCTGTAGAGAAAATCGTCACATTCCCGTAAAACATCCGTACCTCGCAGAATGAAATCGTTGTAGAACTTGTTGCCTTCACTTAGGTTCAAGATTACGTCCAAATACTTCAGATACGCTGTCTCCAATAACTGCAACGCATCGGCCCGTTTTTTCTGGGATTTGCTCACCACAATGTTCATTTCCGAAACGAAACGTTTGTTCAAGGTATCGATGTCGTTCTCCACGGAAATCTGCCTGGATTTCAACGTTTCTAGGGTATTCAAATCGGGATTGAAAGTCAGAATATACGTGCTCAACACGTGCTCAAATTCTCTCTCTTTAAACGTGCCTGTTTCCTCATCGTAGTACCGATTCTTGTTTCCCTTGTATGCCTCGATAACCTGGGGTAAAATAGGGCTATCACGGATTTTAAACTGCACTTCGCCTACCAACTGTTTTCTTTCGTCTTCTAGCTTCGTGGTATTGCCAACTGCGGCCCTAATATCGGAAATTATTGCTGTCAAACGAGGCTCCAATTCTGTATAATCCGACGTGGGAAGAAACTTGATAATGGTGTCATATCCCCCACAATAGACTTCTAATAACGGCTTGATGCTGTGGTATTTCGTTAGCACCACATTATCCCCTGTTTCTGCTTGTTGAAGATATTCCTCCATTTTCCGAAATTTATTGTGAAGAGCTTCTCCGGCAACTGCACTCGTTGGTCTCGTCCAATGTGCTGTTCCTTGAGAAGTTCGCAACATCTGGTCTTCATTGGCTTCTATTTCCATCCGATTTTTGCATTCTTTCAAGAGATTCAAGCTCTGTTTCGAAAGTTTTCTGGTATCAGACACCGATTTCTCGATTGCAGACACTCCTCCGGCCGCAATGATCTCTTTGGAATGCAGTACCACCAGCTCTGGAATATTTTCGGGATGTTGGAGCGTGTCAATCGAAGCAGGAAGACGTCTTTCAGTAAGAAAATTAGCCATCATTTTGCTTAAACTATGCACTGGATCCACAAATCGTTCTTTGACGTAGTTGTCGATTCTGTCTCGGAACGCCTGTGATACCTGGATCACTATGTGGGGCAACAAATCGTCGAATATGCCATGCAGAGGATCGGGAAGATCCTGAAATATTGGTTTCACCATAGGTGTGCCGACTAAAGGCTTGAGTTCCTTCTCACTCGGTACCAATTTCAAGTAAATCAAGTCGTTGTCCCTCTCTGCCACCCTCAAGCCCTTGTCTATGGTATCTTTCAAGCCCTGGAGGTCTTCTATGACGAAAGAATTGACGTATTTCTGCAGTTTTAATGCCTGGGCGACGCTTTCTGCGCAAACCCGGAGACAGCTGATCTGTTCTCCGTACTGGAAGGCATCCTGGTAGATTGTGGACAATCTGTAGTATGCAGCGGCCTTGAAATGGAATTTTTTGACCGTCATATGGTTGAGCCATTCCAATTTGATATGTTCCGATAATGTTCCATACTTCAAAGCAGCACCGTAGTATTCTGAGGTCTGGATGGCCAATTTAGCGATCACGGAGTCCTTCAAAGTGCCGTTTCCGATGGCCTTTTGCCATACAGTTTCTTGTGCTTGAGCCAACATGAGCCATTTTAATGCCAGAGCTGTTTCGTTATCCAAGTCGCCAGAGCCCAGAAAATCGGCCTTATTTGCAAGAAGAACCTGCTCAAAGTATCCAGCGGCAATTTGGAACTTGTTGCACACCTGTTTCAACCCTTCATCGGTGTGTCTGGATTCTTGAAGGGCCAATTGGGAAAATACCGAGCCTAATTGGAATTTCACGTTCAATTGCTCAAATGCAAACGATCTGGCTCGATGAGGGCCACTGAGACCATATGCTAATGTGCTGTACCAGGCGAATTCGATACAATCAACAGGAAATTTGTGTTGGAGTTGTTTGAGTAGAACTAAGTACTGTTGAAGTATTTCGATATCTTTGGGTCCAATGGAGTCAGAAGTGATTGAATCAACGTGTTTTCGTACCTGACCAACTAAAGTAAGGTCTTTCTGGAATGTGGAAGTTGTTTGGAAGTAATCCTGTCGGATTATCTGTGATAGTTCATCATTTAGATCAATAGGTCTAGGCTGCCGAAGTGGCACTCCAAGGAGGTTCATTGGACGGGAAATGCGCTCCTAGTAAACAATAGATGGAGAAGAATGATATGGTGCCCACAATTTCACCAGAATACTCCTATATAGCCGTAAACGGAGAAGAGTAGTTGTAGTATATAGTTCTTTATTTTAATATTACATAATCCGGAGTCAGATCACGTAATATATTACTAATATATAGTACAGAAACCAACATAAACCCTAGTTGGCCCGGGCAGCACGAAGTCGCTCCTGGAGGCGGTGTTCTGTTGCCACAAGACTGTCCACCAGGCCCTGTATCCTGGAAATTCTGCTTTTCATAGCCTCAGATTCAAGCAATTCTGCCTTTTTGGTGTTGGAATGCACAATTTCGGCATTGGAGAGCTCCAAAAACTCCCGATAAACTTCATCTTGCAAGTTTTTCTTTCTCAGTTCAAACTCCTCCTCTTTGAGCACCTCTCTAAGCCTTTTTTCCTTATTTATAGATTTTCTGTAAAATTTATGGAGTGCTTTTATAGCATTTTCTGCGGCTTCGAAAGACATCGGAAGCGAAAACTTGTTCGTTGCACTGAATTCTAGGTCTCGATGTGGTTGAACCACGTCAAAATTCGTAAGCTCGTCCTGAATTTCCTTATTCACACTTTCGTAGAGCTCTTCATCCAAATCCTCTACCAATATTCCCTGAAACAGCAGGTCCTCATACTTCCTATAATCCGAACGGATTAATGCCACCAATTCCCTATGAATTAGCTTTCCTAGACTGGAATCAGGTTCTTTTAACTCCTCGACTAGTTTTGGATTCGGTACCTTATATCCTCGCTGAATTGCCTGGGATCTTCTGAGTTTCGATTTTTCTTCATTTACCTGGCGCAAGATCTCCAAATTTCTTTCTCTTTCACCAGCATCTTCAGATTCTATCTCTGTTTCGTCTGCCTCTAAGGTTATTGCAGTTTCTGACCCATCAAAACTTGGAATTACCACTCCTTGTTCATGAAGTGGTTTTGGAAGTTGGGCAAATTTCCACTTCAACGCATCAGAAACTGCCTTTTTAGCACGAGCAAGAGCCTTCTTATCACAGGAAACCAGTTCCACAGGCTTGATATGATTTATTTGGGATTTGCTTTTCGCAACAGGTTCTTCTTGAGAAATTAGAGAAGACTTGGTAGCTTGCAGCGCAATGAGTTCTCGAGCTTTCACAAGAATCCTTGCGTCTAAATCCTCGTTCTCGTCATCTGCTCCTTCCTGCCGTGCTCGTTTTTGAAGTTCTGGCTCGGGAAGCTCGAGTTTCCGTTTTTTGAGGTTATCTTGCTCGAAATCGTGGTACATCTCTGCCGCAGCGCTAATTTCCTTCATGCTGTGTTTGGCCTTGCGGTCCTGGTCCTCCTTGTCCTTTATCTTGTCGCGAGAGTGTTTCTGGTCGACCTCCACCAAATTCATTCCGTGTTTCGACACTTCCGATGCAAATTTGCGGTGTTCTTGTAGATTTGCCGCTGTTTCTTCCTCCACGTCGTACAAGCCTGCCTGAGGAGCACGCTCGTGGGCAATATCGTTGACATAATCGAATTCTTTCCTTTTTTTCCGGCTTTCAAGACTAATATTGATTCCAGCAGCTTTAAGCTCTCTTCGTTTCTGCAATAAAGCGATTCTCCTGCTTTCTTCGACCATCCGTTCTCTGGCCTTGCGTTTGGCCTTCTTTCCCTGTGTATTTGCGAGCCGGGCCTTGGCCTCAGCAAGCATTTCCGCGTCTTCTTCCTCCAAGTCTTCTTGATCTGGTCTAGCCGGTCTACTTTCTGGATTGACGTTGATATCACCGGCCTGGGGGCCCGAGGCAGGTGCAGCCTCCATTCCTGGTCCGGCTAGGCCCAAATCGTCACTGTGGCCGCTTTCTCCAAGAGCTCCATCCAATAACTTCTGATACCTTTCCACACACTGAACAGCAGTACGTCCCATAATGGGAGCAATAGAACGCCAATGATTGGGCATCAATCTGGCCATGCTAAGTAAACGATCATCCTCTTGGGGAGTCCATTCTGTCCGGACAACTGCCGGGTTGAGCCATTCGTGCCATCTTGCCTTTGCTTGTTTGGCCAGTTTTTTGGTCAACAACAGCGCCACACGGGACCATTGGTTGAGGCCGTATTTGGAGACGGCGGCCTTGAGGATCTGGTCCTCGATGTTGGTCCAGGCGCCGCCCTTGACGTAGAGGGGCGGGGGCATGGGAGGTAGAGAGAGGTGATAGGGAGGGATGAGATGAGATGAGTTAGGGAGAGATAGGGAGAGAGTGCGGAACTTTAGCGAGAGCTAAGGAGAGCTAGGGTAAAAGTGCGCGAACTTTAGGGAGAGATGGGGAGAGAGTGGGGGAAATTTAGGGAGAGAAGGAAAATAGTTTAGGCAGAGATAGGCAGAGAAGGAAAATAGTTTAGGAAGAGATAGGGAGAGATAGGAAGTCAGTACGGGAGTAGAGGGAAGCCTGGCAAGTGCTAGGAAGAGATAGGTTAGAAGACGTTAGGAGGGCTAGGAAAAAATGAGTGATCTTTAGGAAGAGATTAAAGGAGCGGGAGAAGTAGGGAACAAAGCAAGAGATAAAGAGAAACAAAGAACTCTAGCAAGGGTGCAGAGAGAAGATGTGATAACCGAAAAGAGAGTGTGGGTAATAAGCTAATGCAGTAGAAGTTTCGACAATGGCAAGAATTCATAGCGTTAAGCTCAGCTGCAACTAAAAGTATGTCTGGCGAGAGTTTTTGGGAGAGAGGAATAATGAGAAGGGAGTGAGAGTCTGCGAAATAGTTATAAGCGTACGGGGGAATAGCGAGAATTAGGGAGAATCTGCGAAATAGTGAGAATCGTAGGGAGGGAATAGGCAGAATCAGCGAAAATAGCGAGAAGACGCGAGGAATAGCGTGAATTAAAAGAATGGCACAAGGCAAAGCTTGGAAATAGCGAGAGAAATAGTTGCAGTCAGGAAAGAACCACGGAGAGCACTGGAAATGCTGCTAGTGATTAGAGATAATTCACTGTCTTCCAGTGGACTCCCCTGAAATTTTTCATGTGATCTCATTACTGCGAAACTATCGGAACCATCTCTCCAACGGAACCCGAAAGAGCCCTAGAACATTCATGTAGAACATTCATAGAGAACACTCATAAAGAGCTATTCTGTAGAAACCTAATGTTCCACATGCAATGAGCACTAGCCACACCTTCCAAACCATACCATACCATAATTTACCACCATCCTAACCCTCTAATCTGAGGATATTTACATGTTCCCGCTAAAACTCCCCCACAACTCCTCTACAACTTTCTCCTTTCTCTACGTCATCTCACGGCAATACCTCCATTTCTCACTGCAACTCTCTCTGCAACTCTCCTGCAACTCTACCGCTCAGAATCTTCTCACATTCGCCACTTCTCCCTTCAAGCCACCACCGCCCATTCTGCCTTCAACATACCTATTATGCATAAAATATCCGTATCCGTGCACTTCTTCACCCCAAAACGAGCCTTGCGATGAGCATCGCCGCACCTCGTACTACGCCAGAGAAGCATACCAACCTGGATTCTCACCAGATGCAACATCATGCTGCTGCATGGTGTAAGCCCTCCGTTGTGATGCCATTGGGGTGCAGTTTCATCGCCGCATAATATTCCTAATTCTCGATATTATTTCCATTGTTGGAGGACCCTGGAACCTCACAACCACAGAGCAATTCCATGTGACTTGGCAGGCACAATACCCGTAATCGAATAATCCGCTGCACTTCTGGAGAACCAGGGTCCGTTTTGGGCCAAAGAGATCTGGAAAAGGAAGGAAATTGAGATTTCTGCAAAGAGGAATGGGAGCGAGGCATAAGATGATAGAGCACGGGGATCATGCAAGAAACAGACAACACAAGAACAAGAGAACACCACAACTCAGGGAATACAGTAGAGTAAACACTTGAGTAGGACCAGATTTTGTAACACAACATAATTTAATAATGTAGACACTTCATTATTTGGTGGACCACTAAACCCATACTGCAGTACTGTGAACACACCAGTTTCAACTTTTCACACCAATTAATACTGCGAGCACGTTGAGATGTAGATCTCGGCAATATCAGATAAACACCTTGAAGTAAACAAGTCAGAGTATACACCAGGGCAAACACACCTTTGACTGTAACCACGTTGGCTCTCGCAGATCCATATACCACTGGATTATACACATTCATATTTATCTGTAAACACATTTACGCTAAACTCTATCTACAAACCACACACAACTCGATCGGAGCCTGATACGATATTATCTCTTCTAAAAAGCTTCGCAGAGCTTCTTCTATTAGAAATACCATGTGCTTATTGGTGGAACCACATAGATCTCTGCTTCGAAAACTGCAATCCACTTATTTTACCGAGCAGAAAGTGGATTCCATCGAGAAGAAGCAACTACTAGTAGCGCCTAAATCGGCAACACACGCTCCGAAGCGTGATTCCAGGATAAAATAATGCTCGACTATCGCTGTAGATGTTCGTTTTGGTTGAACCAGCATGATATCGCCGTTTGCGTCTTTCAGAGTGAATAATTTAATACTTTGCAAAGACCAGGGTTCAGATACATCGAGAGCCCCACCAGGTTGTAATCCAGAAGCATAATAGAGGAGTCTACGTGGATGCAAGAGATTCCAGAGTGAGATACAAAAGTGGGAATAATCGAAAGAAGAGAAAGATTGGAAAAGAAGAAAGAAGAAAATCATCGGATAAATACAATGCTGAATACGAAGAAAGAAGAAAGTGTTCAGTTTAATAGAAAAGCTGGAGAAGAGAGGATGACAACGATTAGATAAAAAGAACAGCTCGAATAATAGAAGAAAGGGAGGGGTGATGGAATTGATATAAGGGCTAATTGGCGTACCAGGGCTCTACCACACTTATTCTAGGGGAATTCCATCCCCTGGTGCATAATCTCGAATGAGATGTCCTAATCATGACCACATTTGAATAATTCCCTGATCGAAATCTCGTTGAATAATTCCCTGATCATGATCTCCAATAAGTAATGCTCTGATCATAATCAGTAATGCCGTACTTCAATATTCTGGTGCATAATCCCCAAAAATCCAATTCCAGGTTCTTAATTCCCCAGATTCCAGCTTGACACAGATGCTACAGATCCATCCAGATCCATCAGATGAAACAGATTTACGAATTCATCAGCATGAAATTTTTCATCAGCATGAAATCTAACACATCAAAAAGCACTTCCACTCATCCAGAACACTAACTTAATCTATCTCTTCTAATATTATCACCAATCTTCTCTCCATGCTCCCCCAGATACCCCAGATAACACCTATGATGTCACTCTGGGGAAACCACGCCATTCCCCAACCCATGCCCCCACTACACCCATGCCGCAATAGTGATGCCCCCCTCCACCTCTAATCCACCTCTATACCCAAATGGGAACCCTATCCTGCCCGCCCTCGCCTCCACAAACCCAATTCCATCTTCACCCACAAAAGCTCGTCGATTTCTCGTAAAACCGATGTTCCCTGCATTGTTCGTGAAATTCATGATGCCCGTGATAATCCACCGCGGATTCGCCGAACCAGCCCCGTTTGCTGCATCCATGACAGAATACTGCCGCGGTATCCGGGCAGAAACGGGGGAATAGAGACAGTTACAGCGAGAAATGACAGCAACTGCAGAATTGGCAAAGTAGAGCGACAGAGAGATGTCACCTCTTCTGCTAATCTCCCTCACTGTATCCCGCTAATCTCCCACTAATTTCGCCGTACCGAGAATCACAGGCTCTGCCCACGGCACCTCCCCACGACTTCCCCCGTGCGCGCTCCCTACAATCGGAGCCTTTGCTCCCAACAATTCCACCACGGGGCTCGCCAAGGTCAGTCCCCACAATTGGGCTGGGGCCATATAAACTCGGGGATTATCCGGGACAGCAGGGGCTACAGGGGCTGCAGGGGCTGCCTCGCCGATGTATCATTCCTGCGTAGTTTATGGCCCGCTCCTGCCACGTTGACCCGTTTTTTCCGGCCCCTAGACGTCCAAATATCCTCTACATCGTCTCCCTATTTCCACCGCGGATCTCCCCATTTCCACCGCCATTCACCGCGGCACTAGCCCAATTCACCGCGACTCCCGCGAATTCTTCCCTTACACCACCCTCTCTTTCCCAAGAGAACTCCCCCATTCCATCAATCCACACCCATTTTCCCCAATCAAACCGCTCCTGCCCTCCAATTCCTCCACAAGCACCCTCCACACCCGTTATCTTCCTTCTTCCACCTCGTCCTCCCGTTTCCTTCCATCCTCCTTTCTCCCTTCTTTACCGCCGTCACAAGCGCTTATAACCATCATCACAGGCGTGTTTTCGTCCTCCATCGCCAATTCCACCCCGCTAACTCGACGCCTCTACCCTGTGGAGTCCTCCAGCGAGTTTTCCCTGTAATTTCCACCCCGTACACCTCGTACTTCTCGCCCTTTCCCTTGTCCTAGTGGCCCCTGGGCCACTGTTGCCATTTTGCCCTCGTATTTGCTGCCATGTTTATCCACTCCAAACACCAGAAACTTATCCTCCAGTGCTACCCGCCCGGAAAAAACACCGACAAGAAGCCCAACCCCTCGGAACTAAGCTACCTCCTCTACTATGCCTCCACCCGGAGAGTGAAGTTGGAGAAGGTGGCTAACTTCTTGGAGAAAAAGAACCTCCTGGACATCAGCCGTAACCGTGCCGGCAATCTCCAGGTCACCATGGCCATTCTTGCGGCGTTGATAGAGAAGTGTCCCGAGGACTTGAACGTGTTTGCTCTCCACGTGTGTTCCATCCTTAATCTGATCATGGCCATCGAAGACCTCGCCTTGGCCAAGCTGGCCCTCTCCACCTACGGTGTACTATGTGCCAACTTGGATAGCACATTTTTCCCCGGAAACAGAGACCTCATGGCCGCATTTGCCCAGTTGTCGGAGAATTTGGTCATCGCGGGCTCCATCCACAGCGACGCCCGCAATCCTCACCAGTTGGAGTGGAAAATGATCGCCTTGATGGCATCGCGGTTCCTCTCCAACTGCATTGGCCACGACACCCAATTTGCGAAGAAATTCATCGATCTCGCCATTCCTCTCTACATCCAGACCATTCACTCTGCCTCCAGTCACCGCTCTTTGGAAAACAGGCTCCGGACCAGTGTCAACGTGGAAATCGGCAGTGAACGTCTCTCCAAGGTCATTCTGACCAAGCAAAGCAACGAAATATACCGCAACATCGACGTGGACTTCGACAACGACGCATTGACCGGAAGCGACATCACCGAAGAAGCCTTTCGCGGCATCCAGGCGTTCTTCAACACCTCCTCCACCTCCCAGATCGCCCAGGCCACCCTCGCAGTGGTCAACCACTGCCACCGAGCCGTGGAGCAGCAATGGGCTACCATCTTCTTGCAGATATGTGCCTCGTGGATTCCGGTACAGTTGCGGTTCATCTCCTTGAGCACACTACTTACCAAGCTCTCGTCCATTTCTGACAAAGCAAACAAACTGGAGCCCAACTTGGAAATCCAGGCCCAGTACGCCAGTTGCATCCTAGGACTTGTCTCATCCGAGGTGAACATGATTGGTCTTTCCATCTCCGACGTCATCCAAAAAATCTTGTCCCTTCAAGTGGATTTGATTGTCAAACAATCGAATTTCCTTAATCCTGCAGATGTCGACCGCTTGACTTTGGTGTATTCTAATTGTGTGTGTAATTTATCTACTCACATTTACTACTTTGACCAGGTCCCCGACTCTATTCAAGAGCTCTTGAAAAAGATCGACGCTATTCTCGAAAAGTCCTTCACTAATGATGATGGCAAGACGTCTGGAATGACCGGCAACAAGGTTCACAAATTGGTTACCACATTATTGGAGAATATTGCCATCATGTTCAATCTTTTGAAAAAGAACAATAGCACTATCAGCAGAAACCGGGTCAATTTGGAACATTGGGACTTGAGTTTGGGTATTTTGGCTCCTGAGGAAGAGTATGGAGGTTCAAACACTACGACATCTTTGAGTATTTCGCAAAAGAATGACATTCAAAGAAAGTATCTTAAGGTGTTCAAAAACTTCTTGAATGATGAATTGAGCCCCATACCAGAATCAAGGGACTCCAGCGAAGCACCTCCTGCCAAGTATCTCCTGCCAAACCTTTCTAGACGCAGTTCAACTGTGCGCAAGCCCGTTAATTTCAATGACGACACCAAGAACTATGCAGTTCCAGATGTCAATCAATATATCTCTGTCAACGACAACTTCATCACCCACTTTTTGAGCTATGTGGAGAAGTTCTTTAATTCTACTGAGTATCCCAACATCGAGAACTCTTCCATCATTTGTGAAATCATGAAAGATATGATCACCATTCTTGGAGTCAACTTCATCAGTAACTTTGTTCCATTCTTCTACCATTGGATGTTCCAGTTTTCGAGGGTTAATGATTTCACTCAAACTACCAAATTCAAGGACAGCATCGGTCATGTTATCATGTACCACTCGTTGCGTGCCTTGGATGAAATGTATCCCAACGATTTGGACGATTATGCCCAAACTTCGCCATTTTTTGCCACTTTGTTGATTGATATTGAATTCAGAAGACTCAACAAAGTGTGGATACAAGACATTGATGGAGAACCAACTGATGAGGAATTGTTGCACAACTCGAGAATGAACAAAACCCAAATTGATGATGATGGAAAACTCAGATTTAACTTGTCCAAAGCAAACTTCCAGGATTTTGTATCCGGAAATGCATTTGTACATTCCTGGATAAACCCCAACCGTCCATTAATTTTGAACCCTCATGATGAAGCAATCAATATTCTTCCTGGTGGATTCAGCGGACGTCAAAGTCTCAACGGCAATGGACCCCCCATTAATGGAGGATTTTCTGCCATCATGGATGTTGGATCGATTGACAATGAATCCTCTGCCAATTATTCCTTCCGCAACCACAACACTACCTTGGGACTCGGAAACATTAATGATATTGCATCTATTCATTCCGAAATCCACCAACACAGAACGTTGGTCAACGGAAATGCCGGTCAAGGAATTTTGAGTAGTATTCTCGCCAACGATGTCAATTCCTTGAATGGAGAAACAAGATACTACAATACTCCTAAGGTGTCTGAATTGAAGGATTCCATCAGTGAGCACCGAACTACATTCAAAAGACCATCCATTCATGTGGATGTGCTTCCATCTTCGGCACCAGGATCTGTGCTTAACCGTCAAATGGCCAGCACTGATGTTGATTCAATTTTGGATGGCCTAAATAGCGACGACGACACTGCTATTGTTGTTTAGGCCAAACCTGACTGTTTTCTGCATTTAAAATTGAGTTTAAGAAAAGCATGGTTGAATTTTGCATCACGCGACAAAAGTATAGTCATCCAACATCTTGAAGATGTGTTTAATTGAAACCCTAATATTTCACCAAGACTGTCGAAGCTTGTAGGAATTTATTCCCGGCCGATTTGTATGTTCTGAATAAAAAAAAAAAAGGACAGTTTTGAAGGGTAAGAAGGAATGCTATAATATGCATGAGAATTATAGTATACCATAGACTCCTGTCACGTAGTAGAGGATTTCAATGAACAAATCAGACGTATTTGATTGCTATTACTATTTTTTGCATTACATAAAACCACTAAAAGCAACAACTTGCATAATGTGTCAACGTGGCATATTTCCACACCTCGACTAACAAGCCTCACCTTCTTAATAATTCTCAGTTACACCCAATTCAATTAATGTAATCCTTTCTTAAACTATCCCTTATTTTTCTCATTTTGATTACATGCCTTAAGGTCTTGTGAGGATATACCCAAAGCGAAATCCGGGGCAAGTCAGGGGCTAATGAATTGCATTAAATGAGGAGACTCTCCCAAATAGTGGATAGAGCCAATGGAATCGTTTTAGAAACAGAACACATATAAAATGGGGAGATTTCAGACTTGAAAACTATTCCACTCCATTCCATCAGATTGTAGTTTCTTGTGAAGAAAATGGCAATATTTCCAGTAAAAATAGCCAGAACGCCGCTAATTTCAGTAAAACACAATAGAACAAACCCATTAGAGTAGTAATACCACCAAAAATGGCCAAAGGGCCCCAAAAAAACCCACATCTTAATCTCCTCTATAGTGCTAATCCTCTCCCTCCCTCTGCCTTTCTCCTTCTCTCCCTCTCTCTACACTCCGCAACCGATTCGTTCATTAACTATTACCCGACTACTCGTCGTCGTCGGCCGCCAAAGCATCAAACGCGTTGAAGCTGTTTGTCTGCTTGTCGATGGCGTCCCGAGGATCCACCGCCTTGGACGACCCGAGGTTCTTGTTGTTGGGCTTGGCCCGCACCGTGTTGTTGTTGCTGTTGCCGCCAATGCTTCCGTCCTTGACTGCTTGTCTGAACTGCTGTCTGTCGTCCTCGTCCTCGGCTCCAAACGACTTCTTGGTCTTGCTGAAAGTGGCCCATCCGTCCTCGTCAATCTGCTGTTCGCCCTTCTTACGTTGGGGCTTGTTGTTGCCGCTGGAACGCGATGCTCTGCGTCTGTTTAAATGGTGATATGAGCGTTCGTTGCCATGTTCATCGATGTAGGTATCACCATTTCCCCATTTGATGGCCTTGTGTTTCTCGAACTCCGCGGCCGCATGTTCACGGACTTGTTCGATCATCTCATTGAACGCCTCCAAGATGGACTTCTGAGGCACATAGGCTTCGGTTCTGAGGTCTGTCAATTGTTCTTCGGTGTACTTTGCCATGGTTGTGTTGAAGGTTTTGTTAGGAGAAGTTTTTTTTATGACGGTTAGCTTGCGCACGACCTGGAGGGTTTAGTATGGGGGAAGCGGAAAGGGGGCGGGGGGGAGGAATGGGAGGAAGGAGAGTAATAGGGGAGATACTAGGGGGGCGACAGGGAGAGGGGAAATGGGGAGGGAGTAGAGAAGTTGGAGGGGGATAGGGTGTGCATTGTAGTGGTAGAATTGGGGATTGGGAAATGGAAATGGGGCACGTGATAGGGTATATGCAGGTCACTGAGCTAGGGTAGGTTACATTGGTAATTGAAGAGCATTTTTCCGAAGATGAAGGGTATCGATGGTTCTCTACCTTTATTGAATAGTGCGAATTGCATTATTTTCATCATTGACCGTCGGAAACTCGTGCTTTGGGTTTTCTTCGAATATAGGATCCAGTAGTATATATGCAGGACATGGAATTGGGTTGTATTTCCAAGGTAATTGGGGAGGATTTTGCCGCAGGTAAAGTGCCTTGATGATTCTTCTCACTGATTAGATACTGCAAATGGCTTTTTTTCACCATTGACGGCCAGAAACTGGCACATTCTGCTTCCTCATTATAACTGATCCCGTCAATTATATACAGGATACGAATATCCACATTATTTCTCCCATTTCCCCAATTCTACCCAATTTCATCCATTTAAAGGCTCCAATTGCCCAAAACTCAACCTCATAATATTCTCCCACAGTGATTACGGCCACTTTTTCCCCCAATCTCTCTCCAAAGCACTGACTTTTTCTTCCCTTCCCTTCTCTTACCCTCCTCCCCCATGCAGTACGCATTTCATGCAGGCCCAAAATTCGATGAGATGGCCCTAATAATCTTACTCTTATCCGTAATCCGCCATGCCTCTTGCCCATAACCTTAACAAGGTCACAAAAAACCTCTCCAAGGCCACCGGAACCATCCACATCAAAGGCCGCAAATTTAAGCAGCTCAATAGGGCCACTTTGCGGGATAAGAAGCTTAGTGCTAGAAAGATCAAATCTTTGGAACAGAAAGAAAACGAGCTTGCCGTAGTGTTTTTCCTTCAGAAGTTGGTTTCCGAGGATGAAGACTTCAAGACCTATGAGATTTTCACTCTCAAAGACATGAAGGCGTTCGTGGAATTGTTCATTCAACGTTACGATGACGAATTGACCCAATTGCGTGCAGAAAGACGTCCAGGACGGCCCCAGACAAACAGACAGCAGATCTTGGAAGAGGCTCTCAAGCACGACAACCACATCTACCAAACTGGAATGAAAATCCCCGATTTGTCGGACAAACAGACGGTTGAACGCTTGAAGTTGTGGAACGGCACTACTGGAGGAACCACGGTGATGAAGTTCGTCCACGTGTACAAGGACATGGAGCAGATGCCCACCAAGGAGCAGGAGATGGAGTAGAGGCGATAGAGGTTTTTGCTCCGACAAGAAATGGGTGATTTCATAATTTTTATGTTTCCTACAAGAAGAACCATTTTCCTACTTGAAGAAGCTGATTTCTACTTGAACACTCCGTTTCTTTGGAAGTTAAAACCTTCACACCCACTGCAATCCTCCCATCAGCATCCCACGCATGCAACTCCGGTAAATCGCACCTTTTCTACTTCGTTCCTTAGTCATATATTCATGTGTCAACTATGGTGGAAGGTATCCCAAAACGGCGATAATTAACTTCAAAATGCCACCAACAAGAATCATGAAGTTGATTTACACCTAGTCCTCACTGTTGCTCCAGAAGAGACCGTTTCCTTTGCTATTAACAGCTTCCTTATGCTCATTTCCATAATGCATTTCGTTACCACCATCAGTAGCGTTTTTCACAGGAGAGTCCACAGCTTTCTTGTTCTCTTCATCTCCATTGGTTTCTTTGGCCTGTTCTGCTGGCATTTTATCCAACCAGAGACTAAGGGCAACCAACGTAGCAAGAACCACACCAGTAGTGGCCAATAAAGTCTTGATTGTATTTAATACCACAGCAGATCTGTTGATCGTAGACCTGGCCAAAATCAAGTACTTCTTGTCGACTTCGATCTTGCTTCCAACCACCTTCCAGTTGCGCCGTTGCAACGACTTTAAATTCCGAATAAATTGATTCAAGTCCTGCTTGTCAAACTTGTTGAGAATAGTGAAGATGTCCTGCTCGGGAAGCTTTCCAAGGGCCTTGCGGTCAGACCCGATTGTTTTTCCATCCAATGTTAACAAGAGATACTCGATATTGATGGGTGCGGTGTCGGAATTAGCAGTTGGGAAGAAAAGGTTATTGGAACGAGTCTTGGAACCCAAAGGATCGAAGAAACTGTGCGATTCCAAGGACCTGAGCGAGCCAGTTCTTCTGTTATTCCATTCAAAAGCCTTGGATTGTTTGAGCTGGATTTCATTGGCAGTTTCTTGCTCCTTTTTGGCATCTTGCAAGAATTTCTCCAAGGACGAGGTGATTTCTTCAGAAAGCTCTTCTGAAGATTCAGTAGTAGCTCTTTCAGGCCTCTTGTGTTTCTTCACCTTGGACGCTTTTGGCTTGTTCACCTTCGACCCGCTTAAAGCAATTGAAACTGCATCAAGAATATCGATTTCACTGCTATCTTCTTGAGAACCATCCAAGTGATTGCGTGCAATGAACCTGTCCAAGTCTGCAGGTTCATTGCTCTTACTTAAGAGAGATAACAATTTCTCAGAGTCGTTGTACTCTGTCTTGACAGAATCAGCTTCCTCGGTCCCGATTAAATCGTACTTAATTGGAGTAACTCTGGCTTTGAATCCATCTTTTGAAGCGGTTTCATCCTTGAATCCATCTTTTGAAGCGGTTTCATCCTTGAATCCATCTTTTGAAGCGGCTTCATCCTTGAATGCACGCATATCAAGCTTGCTTACTGGTTCGCTTGAATTCAAGCTGTCGGTAGAAACAGTCACCGTACTCTCTGGTTGAGACTTGTCTTGGCTGACATACTCAATATTTTCAATCAATGCCTTGTAGAAAACCTCAACATCTCTAGCAGATAACTTTTTGGAAGGATTGTGCACCTTGATTTCATATAGCTGCTGCAAGAGGTTTGGATAGTATTCTATCTTCGAGTTGAAATGCTTCAATTGTTCAACAAGATCCGCAAAAATTGGGTACTTGTAGGAAGTCTTGTCTAAAGACTCAAGGAAATCATCTAAAAGTTGATTAAATTGATCAGTAGTCAATTCCCAAATTCCCTTTTTGCCAACCAATTGCAGGTTATTGAGGAATTCTTCAACATATTCAAAAGAATTGTTAATGATCTTGATGCTTTCTCCAATTATTGGGTTCTCGAGTTTAGTCAACGTGTCGAAGGTCTTGTTTGACTCAAACTTCAAAAATACCTCGCTGTTCACAAGGACATTATCCAACACAGAAGTGCTCCCATTATTATGGTAGAACAAACTTTTCAAATTCCTAAATAGTTTATTCCAAGTAACCTCTTTCTCAGAAGAAGACCCCTGGTCACGAATTTGTACTAAAACTTGAAAGATAGTATCAGGTGAAGATTTGGCAAAGTCAGCACCCAATACATTTTTTAACTGGATCAATTCAGTAATGAATTGCTCCAACAAGAATTCATCGGGTAACTCCTTATAAGCTCTACCACTAACTTGCAGTTTTGCAGTGGTCTTCAGATTATTCTGAATACGTTTCTCAAATTGGTTGAAAACATCCTGACTATGAATCAAAGTATCCAATACAGCCGTATTGCCACCGTTGATATTAAACAATCTGGATAATCTCTTGCTGAGCTTAACAAAATCGTAAATATTTTCATCATTAATTCCTGATCCTGGAACCAATTTCTTCTTGTTTAACACTTCATCTATCTTCTTAGATAAGAGACTGTTGATTACCTGAACGGAAGCTTGTGCATAAGGTTTTTTCAATATCTCGTCTCTGAAGATGGCCAATTCGTCAGAAAATTTATGAATTTCCAAATCATCTGGAATTTGAACGTAAACGGGATTTTTCAGTTCTTCAATATTCTTTTCAGTTTCGTCGTAAACTCTCTGGCTATGAATTAATGTGTCCAAGATAGAAGCATTACCACCGTTGATCGAGAAGAGAGTTGCCAAACGCTTATTTAACTTGACAAAAGCCAACACATTTGAAAGACTCATGCGAGAATTAGGATTTGAATTTGGTAATCCGTTATATATCTCATCAATTCTCTTTTGCAAAACAGCTTGTACTTCTTCTGCTGTAGAATCCTTGAATGGTTTCTTCAACTCATCTTCTTTGAATATTTTTAATTGCTCATAAAAGTTATGCAATTCCAACTCATCTGGGATTTGAACATAGTCTTTAGTGGATTTTTCTTTGATTTTAGTTTCAAGTGTATCAAACACAGATTGATTCTGCAAAACAACATCCAAGACTTGAGTGTGACTTCCATTTAGATTAAATAATGCTAAGAGTCTTTTCTTTAATCTAATGTAGTCGTAAACCGATTCCCCAGAAATGAATGTTGATGTACCATTCAATGCTTCAGCGATTGACCGGTCAAGCTTGTCAATTATAGATGCAGGGGTTACCATGGAGAAGTCAGTTTTGAGAACTACGCTTCTAAATTCCAGAAGCTCTTTCACAGATTTCTGCAACTCCAACTCATCTGGGATTTGAATATAAGGCTTGTAAGTTGCAACGCACTTATCTAAGAGTCCTGCAAAATAATTTTTACTTGCATAGTCGGACATGGTAGCAGCTAATTTCTCAAATTCTTGGGAGGCGTTGTTACCTTTGAACTTCTTAAAGAGGTATGCCAATCTTGCAGCATTGAACTTGACGAAATCATAACCTCCAATCCATACTTTGAATTGTTTCAAGATTTCTATCTCCCGGGTATTGAACAAATTTAATGCATCTTGTAACTGTATTTCCTCAAAGTTTTGGGCCGAGTTTTGGTGCAACTGTGCTAGCTTCTGAACCAAATGCTTGTCAGTAAGAAGGGTATCGAATACCGAAAGATCAGACCAAGGAGCATAATAATCGAACCATTGAATAGCACGTTCTACCATCAAAATTTCATCAGAGAAGCGGATCAGAGATTTGTCTTCTCCGAAAAGAACTAAGTCATTCAATACTGCTTCAACAGTACTTTGAGAAAATGGTTTTTTAGTGAAATCACGAAGTAAACCAAGGATGTCGAGAGAATCAAACAAACCACAATTATTAAAGATGGTAATTTCGTAGTTCAAAATCATATCCTTTGAGGAAAATTGTACCAAGTTCTCCTTTCCAAAAGAATTTCCAGACGTAAGATATCTCAAAATGTCTGAGTCGTCTGTTGCAACGAGGCCGCTGTTGAAAAGGGACAAACAAGTCTGCAACACCTTGAATGCTGCCAGATGAATAATCGTATTCTCACTTGTCTTTGCCCAGTTGTACAACTCAGGTGCTACTTCAAGGAAAGACTCAAAATCCGAAATCTCAATATCGTTGGTGCATCTCAATAATTGGTAATAAGGAGCAACAGATTCCAAGGACTGGTGAATCTCGTCAGAAATGCCCGAAGTCTCCTTGATTTGTGCATTGATCTGAGGAGTATCCTTGTCTTTGAGAATAGTTGCCAAATGACTGATAGGAAGACTGGGGTTTTCATCCAAAATTCTCTTGAGCGACTTGTACCGGTTGATTTGTATGAGGATCCTGAAGAAGGTGGAATCGATCTTAAAATCGTTGAATTCTTGGTTTTTGTTCAAGAAACGGATGAATTGTCTCAAGGTCTTGCTGATTTCTTTCAGAAGTCCAAAACAGGTCAAAAGCCTGTCGAAATGGAATTCTCTGTCGAGAGACTCGAGCTCATCGACAAAATTGCCAATTCCGTCCTTGTACAACATCTGCAACACCCGGAAATCGTTGATGTAGGGAATAAGCTCATCGGTGAGAGTCTGAGGGAAAGACTTGTCATTGGTGAGGTACTTAACCATCCGAGTGAACATCTGGTTGTAGGAGGCGAAATTGTACTTGTTGATGCCCTGAATCTTTCCATTTTGGTAGTAGTGCTTGAAGATGTAGAGGGCATTCAACACTTCTGCCGAGGTCAATTGGCCAAACTGCTTGATTTTGGAGTCATAGGAGTCGACAATGAATTGCAAAAAATGGTCGAGTTCCTGCCTGAACAGTTCCACGAACTGGAGATAGCCCTTGTCCTCTTCAGTGGGTCTCATGGAGGACTGGTAGGACGAATGAGGAGGAGCCGTAGGTTGAGTCCGTGCCTTTACTGTGGTAATTGACTTCTTGACGTAGTCCTTGTCGACGCCCAAGGACTTGTAGGACTCGAAGTACGACAACAGCTCGAAAGTGGACGAAACCCGGGGGTCTTCCTGGGCCAGAACGTCATCAAGGGGCAAATTGGGGAAGGCTCTAGAATGGTCGGAATTTGGCGATTTCGGGGTCTTTTTGAGGGTGATAAGATCGATTTCGAAGTCTTCAGGCCCGTTAGAGCCATTGGTGCCAAATCTCCGCGTACAGTAGCGCCAGTTCCTGGCGCTACGAGGTACTCCGAGCAGTTTAAGGAGCGCCCGAGAAATCATCAATCTGGAGCACTAATGCTAGCGGAAAGCGTGAAAAATCGTAATTGACGGCGACAGAAGGTCCAAGACGTCAAGTTGGAGCAAAAGATCAACCAAGACGCCACAATCAGGGATCAGATACTGGATCGAACTGCGATTTGGGGGAAAATACAAGACCGAATCGGAATAGGTCTGGAGCAGGGGAAAAGTCTGAGAAAAAGCGGGAATAGGGGTAATGGGGGACGGAGAATGGAACGGGACTGCCAGAGTCGGGAAGGGTAGGGTGGAAGTGTCGGGGGAGGGGGCAGATAAGGAGTCAGGGGTGTGTGGGGACGCACAATAGGCGTGATAAGCAGGTGATTCGGTCACGTGATATTAGTCACGTGACTTAATTGAACGGAATAAGATGTAGTTACCCCGGAGTGGGAGCCTTGGCCGGGGGCGTGATGCCCGACAAGGACGCCACAAGCGCATGATGCAGCGGTCCCGAGACCGGAAATCCGCGTCTTTCCCCAAAATCTATTGTTCATGTGGCCCCAGGGCTCCAGGAACCGGTATTGCGCCCCGATTTCAATCCCCAGGCTGCAGCAGTCTTGGTCACGGAAACAATAGACCATCTGCACGGTTCTCCGCAGAGTTATCGCGGTGCCGGGAGGTAAAGAGCAAGGCTCAATACTGACCAAGCAATTTTAGCAATAGAGTGCATTAAACCGAAAAAAATATCCAAACACCAATAGGAACGGCACCAGCAGGTTCGACGACGTCTTGGGAGAGCTTGTGGAGTGTTTTTGAGTGTATACACAGCTTAGAACTGCTCTCTGCTTCAGACATACAGTGACGCATTCGTGCTGCTATGGGTGCGTCAATTTTTTCCGAACAATAGGACCCTGGCACAGTGTGCGTGGATTCGCTTAGGCGAGATACCCAAAGTGTGCTGATTCCGCCGGAACTGGTGTAGGATACGCGCTGAAACCACCTCCGTGGAGAGAGTAAACGTCTACGACTCGGTGCAGATGGCCAGCACGGGCGGTCCCGTGCAGAGACCTGTCTTCTGGGACATGGGGGTGCTTGCACCACCGGGTCACGTGCGCAGTTTAAACTTTAAGGTTGGCCTGTGCTTCGTGACGGCAAGCACCCTTGATTGCCCCACAAAACGCGGATTTGGCAGCCAGAAATAGACTCAACATGCTCAGAATTGAATACAAAGCCTCCGAATCTCTTCAAACCGCTTCTGGCATCATCTCTCCTCTTTTTCCCACCTTTCTCTCGCCCTCACCCACCCTCCACTCCCGGAAACGTTCTATTTTCTCACTCCATCTGCGCCTTACACATGAAACCCGTGCGGAAAAATATTGCTGCATCTCCCAAAGATGCAGGCAGGGACTGAACGGCGGCTTTAGACTCCACGGGTCTGGACCCTTTTCAAAAGAAATTCCGACACCGTTGTCGCTCCACACCGTCACGTAGGCCGTTCCCAGCCTGTTACCAGCTTCATTCCGGGGATACTTCCACGGAAAACCTCCAAGTTGTGTGTCGTTTTCTGCCCTTGCTGAGGTAAGTGGAAGACGCAGATCCCGCCACTTGGCCTCGCCTGCGTCAACCATGCATGTAAGTGGTAGTAGTGGGAGAGTTGGTGCAGTGTGCATGATGCATGTCGTGGTGGTTGCCACTGGGTGCGACCGTTATCGGTTGCTGTGCAGAGTGCAGGCCGCGATGGCATGCAATGAAATCCATTCTGGACCCTGTAATTGGCGCACTAGACGCCCGTTTTTCGCCGTTTTAACACCACCATCGTGTTTTTTCACCTCCTAATACCCCATCCAAGTCTTTTCCCGCCTCCAAAACCCCCCGTCTTCAACCCCGTTCCTGCCGCTCCTCCCCACCACCTCTGCCCTCCCTCGTTTCTTTTTCACGCACTCGACTTCTCGAACAATTTTTTTGTCTTCCTTTTTGTTTCTGTTTTAGTCGTGGAATTTCCTGCTCTATAGCTACACCTTTTTCTTTTGCCAACCGGCCTCTCCATCCTTCACCATGGCCAACCCCAGTGGGTCCTTGCCTGGCTCCATCTCCCCGGCACCGGCCCTGCCGCGTTTCCGGCATCCCATTCCCACCAAACCGTCTTCACTAAACTCACGGTACGCAGTGGCCAAAGATGCCAAAAACCCCGGCTATCTCGCCCGAAACGAGAGCTCTGTCGCTGAAAATCTGTCTGTTCTTCCCAGATCCACCAATAGTCCCGTTTTCCGCGCTTTCCCCGGCCAAAACCAGGCATTATCGCCCCAAACAGCTTCTCCTGTCTATCCAAGTATCCCCAACACTCCACGAGCCACTCCTACCGCCACAGCTGACTCCAGACACCCCCATAAGTGTCAGGGAGTACCTGCGCTTGACGAAATTGTCAACGAGTGTTTTCTCCACGGAATTAACCACCCTACGGACCCCAGCAAGGCCGCATGTGTGGCCCAGTTCAAACAGCTCGTTAACAAGCTCCATTGCCAGGAAAACCTCCATTTCCTCATTGAAATCTACAAGTACGAGTACTTCTACGACCGCATTCGCCCCCACAGCCAAGATCCCGCGGTTGGAGTGCAACGTCATCGCCTCAACAACACTCCTAGTCCCTCTGTGTCAAGATACCTCCATCCCGAACATATGCGAAAATCCGCCTCCAGAGACGACTTGAAGGCATTCTATTCCAACAGCATCAACACCAGCTTCAACAACCTCAACATTTCCCACCGGAACGACGGTCCTGGCGTTGATAACGTCGATGATGCCTTCGTTTCTACCATTGATGACTTACACTCGCCTGAAGAGCTTGCAGAGCTCAACCAGAGGGCATGGAACGACATGCTTCAGATCAGCATTGCAGCAGATGATGAAGAAGATGGTGACCTGACAGATGACGACATCACGGACTTCGATAGGGACATTCTCGCCTCGCAATGGGACCGCATCATTTCCACCTATATTGCAGACGATGCCCCCGACCAAATCAACTTGCTGCGTAAATTATACGACGAGATCCTCCTCGAGACCAAGGCCGAGTGTATACACCCTCCCCTGGTGCTTCTCCGAGCCAAAAACGAGGTTCTCCAGCTCATCAAGGAAAACGCATATATCACCTTCATTCACCAGCACAAGTCGCCCAAAGACACCGAAAAAGCGGAAAAGGGAGATAAGACGCCTCCCCATCAACGCATGGGCTCTTCGCCCGTCCATGTGAAATCCTATTCTCCTATTCTGTCGCCTCTTAGTGCTTCTGCACTTCCAATCACCTCCCCTGCATCTCCCAATTGTTCTGTTGCCTCTGCTGCAGTGACAAAAAATATCGAGACATCCCCTGCATCTCTCTCGTGTGCCAGAGACGACAGAACCCCCATTTTGCCCAAGGCAGCGTCGACAATTGCGTCGCCGCTACTTTCTCCTACAACATCGCATTCCCTCCATTCCCACTCCAAATCCCGCAAAAAGAAGTTCCTCCACAAGCCCACACCGACCCAGGGATTCCTCAACGATAACCCTTCGAGTAACTCGTCATCGTCATCTTCCATTTCCAACTTGTTGGGTCATCTCAAGTTGTATTCCAACCATAATTCCAGCACTGCTAGTTCGCCAGTATTGCTGCCATCGTACCCAATGACCAAGAGTCCACCTCCGGATGAGGACGAACACTCAGGATTGGGGCTTCGCTTCTGGTCAAAGAAGAAACATGACCGTGTACATTAGTTTATAGATTTATAGAGCTTCGGCAATGCATTATTAGAATACTGTGAATGGGAGGGTGGTAGATTGGTGCGATTATGAGGTAAAAAGGGAGTGTGATGATATGACTATTTGGTATTATAAGGATTTATGATGTTCTAGAAAAGCCATTTTGATTTGTCTCTCAACTTCTTAGTAGCATGATCACAGAGCTCGAGAAAATAAAATAGAGTAGTTCATGGGTCTATGGATGGAGATTTATCATTGCTGTTAAGATTAGTCCCCGGATTTTTGGTTTCCATCGAATACTGTTCGAAATCGTGAAATCAATACGACAATACTTAACATGACCGTTTAACTTCATCTAAAGACTCAGCAGCATTCCAACTGCAATATTAGGGAGGTATCCTACTTTGAACTCCAGATCTATTCCCATATTGTGCCAATAGATTATCTTTTCCACTTTTCTCCACTTCTCTGATTTGTTCACTCCTAATTACATTCCATATAATTAAGGTGCCAGATTAGGTACCAATCATCTCCTGATCACCAAAAAAGAAGGAAAACCATTTGACAAGACCAATTACATAGATTTCGCCAACTTTCAACCAACTACTGCCCCTGATTCTATCTTAATTCAAGATTCTCTCTCTATGGTGATTTGCAGTCGAGAATAGCACAAAGGTCGCAATTTTCACGATTCCGATGACCTCGACACCATTCTCGAGCTTTTCCGTTGCAGGTCCGGACGGCTACACCTTTTGTGCCCTCGTGGGCCTTTCCGGGTCATCTTTTCTGTCCAAATACGGCTGGTTGGCCAGAGCTTCCTCCCAATTACGCTGCATATTGCCTCAATGATTCCGCGTCATGCAATGCAGCTTTAATCCGGTGACGTGCATACGCTGCTTATCTCATCATCATGTCAACTTGGCCGTCGTCAACCGAGTCTCAGGCCATTTTCACCACGTCTATGCAGTTCCACACATTTGCTGACTATCCTAGCCGGTTATCTCCAGGCTTCTATCCGCACCCAGGCATTTGTGGTTGCGCAAAAATGCCTGATTCGTGGAAATGGTTCAAAATTCGCTTAGAAACAGCAGAAATGACACTTTCACAGTCATTTCTTCTCTGGAAACACTGCCCCATCCGACGATGACCCCATTCCCCTAGATTCTTCCTTTCCGAGAACCGTTGGCTGTGGCGGCTCGGTTTATCATACAGAGAGGGGCTGGCACAATGTTCCTTGACAACCTTCTGTACCGAAAAGGCAACAACAGCTGCGGCACGTGACCCAGTTGCAAAATCGTCAACCCCCTAATTGTGGAGGACGCTTGTGTATTGCTGCACGGGCTAGTTGGGATCCAAACTTGTTCCAGTCCCTACATTCACTTGCTGCATCACGTTCTGCCGCAGATTCTCTCCCACTCCCTGCATTTTCGCCGCTCAATTCGGAGAGAATCTGCCTTTGTCACCATCCGCCACAATGGACCCCGACTCCAACCAGAAAGCCCGCTGTTCGGCCCCACAGACACCCGAAGGTGTGACCGATGCCATTTCTAACTCCGACTGGCAGAATCCGCCGTTTTCGGCCCGTTTCCATCTCCCCAGTGCCATTCTTCGGAACTTGACCCCGGTGACTCCGAAACGGCCTTCTGCAAGAAGTTATAGTCCCAAATGCCAGCTTGTGGAGTATCGACGTCAGAAACTCCTCCAGCGTTCTCGGATGATCAAACTGAAGCTTGAAAAGCTCAAACAGCAGAGAAGAGTGATGCTTGAACAGAAACTAAAGGCTATGAACCAGAACTTGGAGGCAGCAAAACGCCGTAAATTGGAGTATTTGAACAGAATCCGCATCCGAGCCAGAAGACCCTCTTATAATGGCAATATTGTGAAATGTGGCCAAAAAACGGGCAGTAAATCGCTGGAAAATCGGATGGAAACCACCAAAATATGCCAGACAAGAAGACAAAGGGTCCGCACGTACCTCTACTATAGTCTGTTGTACGAGCGAATCACCCAGGTGACATTCAAACAGGCGGTGTTCTTGGTGAATATCAAGGGAAAGTACTTTGTGGAGATTCTCACCCAATTCAATATTCCCGACTATAATTCTCCAGAAGGTCCTAGGCTCTACAAATCGTTTCTCTATGCATTTCTCCTCATCAACGACGTGGAATCTTTCATTGACGACGTCCACGGACATCCCGGTTTCAATTCCAACGTGAAAGCAGACTCTAACACCAACTTTTTCCACAATTTCATAAGCATTCTTCTCTACAAATATGCACAGCAATTGGTGGTAGACTTCAGGAAAATGCTTCTCTATGACGATTCCCGTCTATTTTGTGAAACCTGGACCGCCTATTCGTTCTTGTTCAAGATTTTTAAGAAACACCACTTTGAGAACATCTCCATTCTTCTAGACCAGGCAATAGAAGTAGCCCAACAGCAGGCCTCGATTTTTGCTGATGACGAGTCGATAAAGTCACATCAGGACTCCCTTGACCGAGAAAAGCGAATGCTACAGTCCTACAACCACTTAGAAATAGATCATATTTCTCAGTCATATTTGCACTCGATTTCACAGCATTTGCACACTGTTGCTTCCCAAGCAAACCATCAAGAGTCCTCTCCGAAGATCTTCAACAACGGACAAACCATCATCTACAACAATTTAATCTATAGAGTGCCCTTCCTCGTGGGTTTCGAGGTAGATAAATGGAGAAAGTTCTGGTATCAGCATTATTCCAATGAGAACAACGATGGAAATATTAAATTGAAAGCTGGCCGATTTTTGAAGGGATTGAAATTGGAAAATAAGTCTCTGGGGGCAGAATCTAGTGTGGAAGTCCTCAGTCAATCGCTTCAAAATCACTATCAAAATTTGGAGTATAATGAAGAAGGTTTTGAAAAGTACATATTTAGTCTCGAACGGATATTCCAGAATACTATTGCATTTCTCATCAATTTCTGCCCTAAACAACTCCGGATTGAGAGTTTTGAATGGGATACCTACGATAAAGACACCGAAGAACAACAACATCGGCTCTTGATGGCCATTTTCAATTCTCTCATTCTGCTTCTCTCTGAACAACGACTGCTTCAGCTCCACAATTTCCCGGAAAAATGCCTAGAAATCTTGACTTTGTGCCAGAAACTCGACGAAGAATCCTTCACACTTTTGGTGGAAGAAACCTACCAATTGGAGCACTTGCTTTTACGGAAATGGCTCTTTAAATGCACCTTTGAGTCGTTCCAACACTTCCAAAGATTTGAAAATGTCTATTTATTGGTGAGCTCGAGCAAACTAAAGGAAATTAGACCCAAAGTACTCACTAACAGTCCCTGTTTTTTGTTTCCTCGATTTTATACCTGGCTTCGTAATTTTCGCCGTTTTGCCAGGTTGGATTTGCAGAAATTTGGACCCATGATCGAAGCCAGCTATTCAAGGCCGGATTTCGTACTTCGAACCCACAGTGAAGACTCATTTGGTTTCTACAAACGGCTCTTCTTCCATATAATAGTGGAAGGAACACAGGCAGACTTCGAAGAGCATGAACTTAGTGCGATGTTTGGGGCCAAGTTCAAATTGCAAAACACCAAGATAAACCAATTACTAGAATCCAGTACACTCCTACTTTTGACGTTAAATTATTACTCCCATCAGTGTCGTCTGGAAATGCCAGGAAATGGAAATTTCCAGGGCTTTAATCGTGCAAAACTCGTACGAATTGCAGTTGAACTGAGATCAGAGAATGCTATATCGGAATATGTAGGGCAAGAATTCATTGCCCAGGGTATTCAATTTCTGCAGAATTCATTCAAAGAATACTACAGTCGTCATAAAAATAGCATTTCCGGTTTTTTACGCCAGAAATTGGTGCTGCTAGGGAATTCTTCTTCTTTCCATAGCGAAGCCTACTATGCCGCATTAAGAGGAAACTTCCCCATTATTCACGACACGGTGGACCAAGCCATAATTTCTGCTATGCAGGATATAGTTCATGCCTACCGTGTCTATTTTCCCTTGCTTGACTGGATCCATGCCGACATGGGAAGACCGGAGGCACCAGGTTGAGGTATTTATAATTTGCGCAAATTCAAATTCATTGTCTTGTTTCAGGTGCAAAGTGCCTCTAAATGGCGCACCCCTGGACCAATGATAGCTCCATCCACATATTTAGATCGTTATATTGCCATACTTCTCTTTTTTACGGCCGTAGTTACTGTGGAGAATTTTTTATTTGTGTGGTGAAATTTTTCGTTACAAGAACCCTTTTCCAACTCTATATTCCGCTCTAGAAAGTCGAATCTTGGGTAAAATCGCCCAAATTTTCGTCTACATTTATAAAATAGCTCTCTAAAAGTGAGGAACCCTCTACTTACCCTGCTGTGGCGCCGCCCACGGCACCCTCTCCGGCCCCGCCTCATCTCCGTATCTACTGATCTCAAACCGCGCTTAGAAAAAAATTACTTTAATTGGACAAGGTGTGAGTCAACCAATCTAATCTATAAGGACAAATTTTTCTGGTCGATATATTTAAATTTTCATACCACTTTTTTCTTCTTCTTTTCATCTTCCCATGTTAAGACACGTTGCAAAATCCTCGGCAGCGCCCCGGCTAAGTGGCGTCTCCAAGCGTGCCTTCAGATCCGCGCTTAAGGCCTCGGTTTCGGCGCTTCTGGCCCCTTCCCAAGGAACCGCCAGAGCCTATTCCACAAGATCCACTGTGGTTCAGCTCTTGAATAACATCGGATCCAAGAGAGAGGTGGAACAGTACCTCAAATATTTCACTTCCGTGTCGCAACAGCAGTTTGCTGTCATTAAAGTCGGAGGTGCCATCATCACCCAACAATTGCCTGAGTTGGCGTCATGTTTGGCATTCTTGTACCACGTTGGACTTTATCCTATTGTTCTTCACGGTACTGGACCCCAGATCAACGACTTGTTGGAAAATGAGGGAGTTGAGCCCGAATACATCGATGGTATTCGTATCACCAACCCTAAAACCATGGAAGTTGTAAGAAAGTGTTTCTTGGAGCAAAACTTGCGCCTCGTTACCGCTTTGGAGAAGATGGGAGTCCAAGCGAGACCCATCACTACCGGAGTCTTTGGAGCAGAATATTTGGACCAGGACAAGTACCAGTTGGTGGGAAAGGTCAATGCCGTGAACAAGGCTCCTATTGAAGCCGCAATTGAGGCTGGCTACTTGCCAATTTTGACGTCTTTGGCCGAAACTCCCTCAGGACAGTTGTTGAACGTCAATGCTGATGTGGCTGCCAGTGAATTGGCCAGAGAGTTCGAGCCATTGAAGATCGTCTACCTCAACGAAAAGGGAGGAATTATCAACGGACTCACCGGAGAAAAGGTCAGTGTGATCAACTTGGACGAGGAATACGAAGACTTGATGAAGGAAAGCTGGGTCAAGTACGGAACTAAGTTGAAGATCAAGGAAATCCACGATTTGATGCAACATTTGCCCAGATCGTCTTCTGTGGCCATCATTGATGTCAATGACTTGCAGAAGGAATTGTTCACCGATTCTGGTGCCGGAACCTTGATCAGAAGAGGATACAAGTTGATCAACAGAAACAGCCTCCAGGAGTTTGGAAACCCTGACTTGTTGAGAAGTGCGTTGTTGAGAGACCCCGAAATCAAGGCAGGAAAAATGTCGGTGGCCTCGTACTTGAAAACGTTGGAAACCACCTCGTTCAAGAGCTACGGTGATGAGCCTTTGGAGGTGTTGGCCATTGTCAAGGACAATGAGGGCAAGGTGCCCAAATTGGACAAGTTCTTGTCCTCGAAAACCGGATGGTTAAACAACGTCACCGACAACATCTTCAATTCCATCAAAAAGGACTACACTTCGTTGTGCTGGATTGTCAACGAAAACGACTCCAATTTGGCGTGGTACTTCTCCAAATCCGACGGTTCGTTCTCCAAGAACGGAGAAATCTTGTTCTGGTATGGCTTGAACACTACTGACGCCTCCAACTTGATCAAGGACTTCGACTCGTCTAATATCGGTTCCTCTCTCTCGTCATCCAAGGAATCTGGAGTTTTCAGCTCTCCTACGCAAAAGAGAGGTTTACACACCAGAACTTTCGGAATTAGACCCTTCCATTCCAGTGCCGTGAACTTCGGTTCCAACCCCAACCCTCCCTTCAAGGAAGGTACCAGCACCAAGAAAGCTAAGGTGGCGTTGATTGGTGCCAGAGGCTACACTGGACAGAACTTGATCAGCTTGATCGACAACCACAAATACTTGGAAATTTCTCATGTGTCTTCCCGTGAACTTGAAGGCCAGAAATTGCAAGGATACAACAAGGACAACATCGTCTACTCCAATTTGCAGGTGGAGGACATCAAGAAATTGGAGGAAAACAATGAGGTGGACGTATGGGTGATGGCTTTGCCCAATGGAGTGTGCAAGCCGTTTGTGGAAGCCATTGAGTCTGTTCAGAACTCGAAATCCAAGATCGTGGACTTGTCGGCCGACTACAGATTCGACACTACTGGAGAATGGGTCTATGGCTTGCCGGAATTGAACGACCGGACGATTATTGCCAAGGCAAAGAAGATTTCCAACCCTGGATGTTACGCTACTGCGGCCCAATGTGCTATTGCTCCTTTGAAGGAATATATTAACGGCACTCCTAACATTTTCGGTGTTTCTGGCTACTCTGGTGCTGGTACCAAGCCTTCTCCCAAAAACGACGTGAAATTCTTGACAAACAATTTGATTCCCTACTCTTTGACTGACCACGTGCACGAGAAAGAAATCAGCAGCCAGTTGGGCTTGGACGTGGCGTTCATGCCTCATGTGGCCCAGTGGTTCCAGGGTATTTCGCACACGGTGTCTATTCCAATTAAAAAAGGCTCATTGACATCGAGAGAAATCAGAAATATTTACCAGGAAAGATACCAGGGAGAGGAGTTGATCACAATCAGTGGAGAGGCTCCCTTGGTCAGAGACATTAGTGGCAAGCACGGCGTGGTTATTGGAGCGTTTGCTGTTAATTCCAAGGAAGACAGAGTGGTTATTGTCGCAACTATCGACAATTTATTGAAGGGAGCTGCAACCCAGTGCTTGCAGAATATCAATCTTTCCATGGGATACGGCGAGTTTGAGGGCATTCCCACCGAGGTGGAGATTAGAGGATGAGATAGACGCTGATTCAGCGCAATAAACGCAATAACGAGAATAGTGGTGCATTGATTTTGTAGGAAGAATTCAATGGATAAATTGTAGAAATAGATAAAGAAGTACTGATAGGAGTTGCAGTAAGGGAGTTTTTGGTGAAGAATTAGTGCGCACTTGAAATATGAGTTAGTTAATGTGAAATGTTTCTTTTTAGAGACATCATCCATTTGTATTCTAACCATCAGTCAAAAATAATACTTGAGTCAGATTTGTTGTCATTGATTAAAGTGTGAGTCCTATTTGCACAGTAGTAAGAAATAACATTAGATAGTATGGATGTATCTTTTTAATTTCGTACGTGCCAATTAGAGATGTGTCAAAATCGCTACCCATACTTCAATACCCATGAAGTTGATGTTGAAGTCCTTTCTCTTCCCGTTTTCTGAAATCCTCAATATTGTGCTAAATAAATCTAACAAGATATAAACAACGTCGGTAACAAATTTGTCCATTTTCTGAATCCTAGCTGCAAATTAATTGTGCATCAACTATACGTTTATAATTAAAAGCGATAAATATAGTGAAAGAACCATTAATATCAATTATAAATCAGAAGGAAGAAATTATTATTTCAGGAGTAATACACACAATGCAAATGGCAGTTTTCAGAAATGGCCCTTCGAATTCCCCTTCCAATATTGGAAACACCAGATACGAAATTTTACGGGCTTTCCAGTGTATTATGGAGTTGTAAAAAAATTTACCTCAGAAACTCGGAAGAAACCGCAATATCAATATACAGACTTCTTTGGACAAATCCATTCGATATCTCTTCATCTACACGCTCTTACAAAGCTCAGAATTTGACCCTTGGATGTTGCTTACATAACCGCTGACTAACACCCATATATACCCGTATCTCCCATTTAACCTACCCATGCTAGTTCTGCCTGACAACTTTGGCCTCGTCGAGCCAGGCATCTACCGCTGCTCCAAAATCGATTCAGACAACTTCCTCTTCCTCGAAACCCTCAAACTCCGCTCTCTTATCGTTCTTGATGCTGAAAAACCGCCACGTCTTCTCAACAACTTCTTAGAAGCAAACCATATCGAGTTGTTCAACTTGGGCAGCTTGAAGATCTCTAATCATCATCACAACGGAAAGCTTCTGTCCACTTCCAACAGCATCGAATATGAGGATGAAGTGGAGGAACGAGCCAACATTCCTGGACTACATTCTGCCAATGACAACTACCGAGACGACAAGGACACCATAGACGTGATAAATCTCCAGATCAAGGGCCCCAAAACGGACCAATGGATGTTGATCGAGAAGAACGTCATCCAGAAGACGTTTGAACTCCTTCTTAACCGCTCCAAACACAATATTCTCTTGGTGGACTCCACTTCCACCCTAATTGGCATCCTTCGAAAGATCCAGAAGTGGAACTTCAACTCCATTCTCAACGAATACAAGACCTACACCGGTAGGTCTCAAAAGAGCAACTACTATGCGGAAAACTTCCTCGAATTGATCCAGGTAGAGCTCATTCCACAGGAATTCGACCAACTCAAGGAACAGAGCAAAGCGGGGGCCAAAGACGTCCGTCCTGAGCCCCGAATGCAATGGCAAGGGTCTTATCTCGATAATCCACATGATTACCCGCTTCGAAGCCCGGAATTCTCCCGGATGAAGCGAAAAGAGTCTCTTGATGACGAGGCATGGGATGACGATGATCAGAGCATTGATGACGACGATATGGACGACGATATGCTTTCTGCGTCGCCGCAGATTCCTGCCAACCTCTTGAAGTTGGTGGAACAGCGCAAACAGGACAAGCACCGCGATCAGGACTCCGATATCATTACTCCTGGAACTTCTCCCAAAGTCCATGGAAGCAGACACAACAGCTTCAGCAGCGACTTCTTGTCCACAGCAAGGGCCAATCTCGACAGAAGAAGGTCTTCCATTGACTCCAAGTTCGTCCGAATGGGCAGTTCGAAGTTCCGAAACCAGAACTCTCCCATTCAAACAGGACAGAGGTCCTCGCTAGAAGGAACGTCTCCTGTGTTCAGAATAATCAAAGAAAAGCCCCGTGATAGAGCCCTCTCTGTCACCGACATCGAGGCCATTAAGCAGAAGTACGACTACAAGTACTACAAGAATCTCAACAAGTATCCTGTGGCATTTGAGAACGTGAGTGTCATTAAATTGAGGCTACCTCTGGATAACAGGTTGCCCGATTGGTTTATCCGGGGCCGGGACTTTTGGGAGGAGAATTTCAGGCGTTTAAACGGGATGCTGGAGGTTTAATGAAGAAAGAGGGAAATGAGACAGACGATGAGGAACAAGGAAGAACGAATGCGGTAATATAGGGAGGATTGAATGTAGAATTAGAAAGTGGTTCGAAGCCATGTTTGGGAATAATAAATTAATACCTCGAAAGAGTGTAGGCTTGGAGGCGATGATAGACGGAGTGTAGATGAAAATATGGCAGATGTTGCTCTAAGATTTTTCATGGTATCATGATTTTCATCATACTGATTCTAGATGGCTTCATGATAATTCAAAGTGTATAATGAATCCTTGTGGCTTTCATGATAGATAAGAGCTTCATCAATATTAATACGGATTCTTGATGATTTTCATACTTTTCAATGGAATTCATGATTATTCATGCGGATTCTTCATGAACATTTCACGGCGTACATGACTTCACGGATTTCATAGCTTTCATGGATTTCAGGACCCATCATAGTAATTCTCCATGACTTCATGATGCTTTAAAGCTTTAATGACTATGATTTTCTGGACCATCATAGATTATGTCCAATCAACGTCTGCCCCAGGTGGCTCTGGGAGCACCCTGAGCAGCTTCTCCCTGGCTAGCTCCACCCTGCTGCTCCATCTGGTAGATCTGATTGGTACTGGGAGAGTTGTGGAGCATGCGTTCCCGAAGTCTAGACCCCGACACCGAGGTGCTGTTGCTTCTGATGGGCTGGTACGGCTGGGTGTTGTATCCCTGGCCTGGAACTGCCTGTTGTTTGGAGCGGTTGTGCATGTCCATCAATCTGCTGGTGGAGGCACGGGAATAGGAGGGGCGGTGGCCTTGGGGGGCACCGGGATCGAGGCTCTGTTGTTGGAACTGGCCCTGTTGTGGATTCTGTGGATTCTGTGGATTCTGTGGATTCTGTTGTTGAGATTGCTGTTGTTGTTGCTGTTGCTGATATTGCTGCTGGTTGTAGCTGTTGTTGAACAAGTTGTTCTGTCTCACTGGTTGATACTGAGAATTGTAGTACTGCAGCAGTTGCTGCTGTAACGGCGCTTTTGCCGCTCCTGTTTCATTCCGTTTGACCCCTAACCATTCAGGATATGGTTCATTGCGAGAGTCGAAGTACTTAACAAACGAATTGTGGATTAAAGTGTCGTCTTCAGTGGCGCCGTCTTTCTCGGTATGAGTGGAAATGGCGAGATTGGAGAATTTACTGCTGTAGTTGTCCTTGATTTTGGCGAAAAAGCCCGAGGAAGAAGTGCCGTTGTTCTGTGCCATGATGAAGGATTGATGTAGTGAAGAAAAGGGCCAGAACGAGAGGAGTGGTGGAGGGAAACGGGAGCAAGAAAGAAATTGGTGATATCTAGACAACAGAGAGTGCGAACCCGGGAAGGGAGAGTGAGGGAGGGAAAAGAGGGATAAGGGGCGACAAAATGGAGAGTTTGTGGGGTTGGGGAGTGTGTGGGGGTGATAGTGGTGCTGTGGTTTCAATTTAGGTGAAATTCGGCCGGTTTTGGAGTAGTTACGGAAGTTAGTGGTTTTTTGGTGATTCTGACACTATGGGAAGAGAGGGAGCTCCGGATGGTGGAAGGGGAAGCCTAGGGGATTATAGATTTGGTTTGTTTTTGGGTAGGTGTGGGATAAAGGGGGCTTATTCGTGCAATTTTGGGGGAATTTGAGGAGACTCTGATTTTCTACGTCGATTCTGGTGGAATTTGAAGAACTCGGCAATCCGGACGAAGAAAAGACGCATAAAGTCAGATAGAGTCATGGTGGTTTTTCTAGAGAATTTCTCTATAATCCAATCTTACTTTAATGAGGTTAATCGGACTATTCAAATTTTCACACGAATTTGAAATCTTCAATAATCCACAGCTCGAGAGTAGCTGCCCCAAAATACTTCCAATTTTTACAGGATATCCACCTCGCAGTTTCTATTGGTATCTTCTCTCTCTTTCATCCATCCCTTGCTTCCTGGTGCCAATACATCTTCCTCTCCTTGAGAATCATCGCATAGAAGTTGCCCCAAAAATTCCAGTTCTTTCCTAATCCCCCAAAAATTACCTCTACCAAATCCTCACATCCGTCTCACTTCTCTAAGCCCCCTGTTCCTCTCTCTTCTTTCACTCCCACCCCATATACTTCCATCCCATATACTTCCATCCCCCCTATATGCACTCCACGTTCCACCTCATCTCTACATTAGTTTTTCACTAAATATTCATTACCATGTCACTTCTTAGGACCCTCGTACAGTATTCCCGGCCGTTTTTGCATTCTATCGTGACCTCCAGAACGACATGTCGTTCGTTCACGTCGTCTATTTATCGTTTCAACGAAACTCTGGTCCAAAATGACCCCCAAACTCCCCCAAAACCCCAAAGTGAAAATTTGACCTTAGCTGACTTGACCGCTTCAGGCAAGTTTTCCAAGTCGCTTATCGAATCTTTGAAGCAAGCCAAGTTTAACACGTTAACTCCAGTGCAATCCAAGTCTTTGATGCCGATTTTGAACGAAAAAGAAGGCTTGGTGGTTAGAGCCAAAACCGGTACGGGAAAGACGTTAGCCTTCGTTATTCCCACGATTCAGAGTATTATTGACCAGCAAATTAGTGGATCCGGTCGTCCGGGCCGTGGAAAGGTTTCTGCCTTGGTTATTGCACCTACCAGAGACTTGGCTATGCAAATTGAGGCAGAATACAAGAAAGTCATACAGGGCCTTTCTGGCGGAATCAAGAGAAGCTGTTCCATTGCCTTGCTCATGGGAGGAAAGAAGACCGACATCGACTTTCGGACCCCTCCTTCCATTGTCATTGCCACTCCAGGAAGATTGGAGGACAAGTTGAACAACCCTAAGTATGCGAAATTATTTGGTGCCATAGATTACCGGGTTTACGACGAAGCAGACCGTATTTTGGACGTTGGGTTCAAGGAGTCGTTGGGTAACATCGACCGCATGTTGAAGGACGCAAGAGCAAAGTACAATCCCGAGTTGGCCATGTTCAAATCGATTTTATTCAGTGCTACCATTGATCAGAGTGTGGCCGAGTTTGCACGGGAACAAATCAATCCCCAGTATAACTACATCAACTGCGTAGATGAGAGTGAGGGTGAGGCCCATGAGAACATCCATCAGATGTTAATCGAGACGGAAAACACCACCGATACCTACGAATCTGCATTATCGTATATTTTTGAACATTTGAACCAACCAAATTTCAAGGGTATCGTTTTCTTGCCCACAATTACTGCTACTGAATGGTTCTACTCCGTTCTCAAGAATGCCCGTGCCAACGAGGCCTACGACCCCATGGTGCACAAGAGATATGGCTCTAGAATCGTCAAATTAAACGGAAAAATGTCCCAGACTGCCAGAGACAATTCGGTCAGACACTTCAGACAAGCCAAACATGGCTTGTTGATCTGTACCGACGTTGCGGCCAGAGGGTTGGATTTCAACGACGTTTCTCACGTTATTCAGCTCTCTCCAAGTCCCTCTGTGGCAGATTATATTCACAAAGTGGGTAGAACCGCAAGAGCAGGAGCAAAGGGAAAGGCTGTGATCTTCCTTTCCCGTCCAGAATACAAGTTCAAGCGGATTTTGCAGAAACAGAGAGGAATTCAATTTGCTGAAGAGATCAGATCTTCAGATTTGACCAAACAGGAAGATGTGTTTGGCAAAATTGGAATTGACGAAGAAGAAGTGGAAAACTTCATCAAGACGTTCTTAGGATTCCAGAAGCAGGTGGCCTCTGTGTTCAGAATGGACTTTGAGACCATGGTTGGCGATGTGGTGAATTTTTACCGGAGATTAATGGGAGATAATGAACTCAGACTTTATGTCACGGGAAACTTTGTTACCCAAATTTTGGGTCTTGATGGCAGAGTTGCTGAACAGTACTTTGAGATTCCAGGAGGATTTAAGTCGATGAACAACAACAGAAGTGCCAAAAGAGGCACTTTTGCCGATAAAGGTGGAAGATCTTTTGGTAGAAAATCTGGTTCTTACGGTAGAAACTCCTACGACAGAGAGTCTGGTTCTTACGGTAGAAACTCCTACGACAGAGATTCTGGTTCTTACGGTAGAAAATCCTACGACAGAGATTCTGGTTCTTACGGCAGAAACTACGACAGAAACACCGACAGAAGAAGCAATTTCTCGAATTCAAGAAACTCCTACGATAGAAGGTCTGGTTCTAGAGACAGATACTGACTTCTGAGACGTGACTACGGATGATTAGCTTGTACATAGAATATCCCACTTGTATATTGCGGTGGATATGTGCCAATGATTTAATAATTAACAATTAGCTTAGAAATCGTGAAAAATGCGTAGGATTCGTGAGGAAGATGGGAATTATGCAATTCTATTAGGACCTTCGTATTCTTTGTGAATGTCTGTGGCTTTTGTTGACCATTCCCGCTGGAAAATAGCCCTTTTTTCTATTCTTCTTTGTGGGTCTAATTTTGAAATCGATTTCATCGATATATGCATCTCGAGTCAAAATCACATACACCAAGAGACACACAATAATGATGCTGTTGAAGATGGAGAGCCTCTTCTGGAAGGTGATGTCGCTTCCCAACGCACGAACTTTTCCCTTGGAATCGTTGAGCAAGCTCTTGTGATTGAACTCTTGCATTTTGAAGAGCTTGGCATATTCGTTGTGCATGTTAGCGTAGGTTTTCTTGAAATTCATGAGCTGGTTGAACAAAGTGACATTGAAAGTATCAAGAAGGTTCTCGAAATTGCTTGTCTGTGCCTTTTCGAGCTTAGTAAATGCATCAGCTAAGAGCTTGCTTTGTTCCTCGATATATAGCAAAGAGAGCGATGCATTCGATTCCAACAACGAGAGCCTTTTCATGATGTTCTTGTAGATGGACTCTTGGGTGGTCTGGATTTCGATGGACTGTGTAGTCTCTGGTTCTGCCGTGGCTTCACAGAATGCATTGGAAGTGGAATTGATGTCTTTCAAGAACTCTTTCAACCGCAAATGGGGCAAGAGCACTCTGCATGCGTCTTCGCTGAGGTTGGAAGACTCTCCAAGATGGTCTAAATCGATAATTAATTCTGGTTCCACCTCTGGAGTGACGAGAGGAACCACATCTTCTTTAAATTCCTCCATCATTGTCTTTCCATGTACTCTAATCAAGGAAATGGGGCAGTAGAACTCGTTGCCGTAATGCGAGAGGATTTCGAGCTTCAAGTACCGTGCCCAAATCAACGGGTTCTGGATCTTGAACGACTGAACATCTCGGATGTTTTCTGCCTGGAAATCACCTAGCAACCGCCAATTACTTGCAGGAAAGCGGTCACTAACAGAAACCCGGAAATCCTTGAACATGGAGCTGAAAAACTCGAAATTTCCCATTACCACACTGTCCACCAAGATATCCTGGCAGAGTTCGATTACCACGAATTTGTTGGGCTCAGAACACTGATTTAAGAGGTAGGAGTCCTTGTTTTCCACCAATACGGACCGGGCCCCGCTGGCCAACGAGTTCGTCTTGACAATCGTGGCAGCACAGTCGGCAGAGGCGTAGTTGAACTTGTCCTTGTAGACCTTTCCGTGGTCCTCTTTTGGGGCGGTATCGTCGTCAATTGGCGGATTTTCTCGTACTACAAGCTCGTTTTCCACGGTAGCGGTGTCATTCTTGACGTTTCCGCTGTGATTGGACGCCTTTTCCTGCTGTTCGTCTGCCTTCTGCTTCTTCCACTCCTCAAACGACATGAAATGGCAGTCGTCAAGGGTCAAATTGGACAGATTTTGGGCAGGCAGCACCGTACGATTGGAGACATTGGTAATTTCCACGGGAATCTCGATTTCCAACAGCTGAAGAGCGACGTCATCCACTTCGTACATGGTTCCATCGAGTCTAGGAGAAGACGACGATAACAAGCGTTCCAGCAGCGATTTGGACGCAGAAATAGTGGCATTTTGCACAGCGGAGGTGGTAGTCATGGCAGAACGTGCTTGTGCCGTGTTGCTGTAGCTGGCGCTGTTGGTTCTGGAGTTTGTGATGAAGATAGGGGATGGGGAAATGCAGAGATCACACACGTCCTGGGGTGGATGGGGTGGTTTTGGCGGATTCGCCGACACTATGTGGTCCGCTAGTGCCCCTGCAACCAAAAGAAGCACCAACCAGGGTTTCATGAAAGGGATTTAGTGGAAAATGATGTGGTAGAGTGTTTCCATAAAGTAATGAAATGGTGCGAAATTGCAATTAATGGCGTGGTTGCAATGCCAATTCACGGTATGGAGGGCGTCTGCGAACAGAAATGGGACAATTTGACGTGGAAAGTACCAAGAAAGGGCATCGGGTTCTAGCAGGAAAAGAAAGTGGTGGAAAATGTTTGGTTTCGGGGGATTTCGGGGTGCTTTTAAATTTCCAGTGTGGGGCTAGAGTGAGAAAATGGATATGGTAATGAATTGGTGGTGTTTGGAGCAAAGAAAATTAATGCTAGTCGAAATGGGACAAGAGAGACGTTTGGTTTGCATGGGATGAATTTTGGGGATATGGGGTGTTCAAGAATTGTTTCGATCCTCGGTCTGGAACAGGTTCTGGTGTCAAATCTGAGGCAGGGTGTTTCTGTTGCAGAATATTCGAGGATAATCATAGATTTGGCGTCTGGAGGCGATTTTGGGTCTATGGAGGTGGTGTGTGTATAAATATGGTAGATGGGATAGTGTAGGATGCATTTTGGGTCTTTTACGTTGCTTTTTCAATTTTGACAGAATATTAAAGATTTTTAAAATTTCAAGGAAGTATACTGTTAAGACATCATAAAAGAAGCGAACTAGAACCGTACTGAAGTGTTCAATTGCATTTACAGGATACTATCAACTTCAAAATTCTCTGGAAGTCTCCATTTAAAACGAGAATATTAATTTAATACAATCCACAGAGGTATAATTTACATCTATACTTTTCAATTATCATATATCAAATACTATCCATTACATTTATTTATTTATCCGGCCTCTTTACCCTTTTATCCTTTTATAAACCAATTATATTGACTGCAATGATTATTCTGATCCTAATGATTCCGATCCTAATGATTAGATCCTAATAATTCAGATCTACTGAATTTTCATTTCTTTCCAATATCTGTCTCATTATTCCCTACGGCTCCTTATCAATTATCCATTATTATACAATTACTAGACCCGAAGGTATGCTATCACTATTATGCTGGCCCACAACGTGGGCTTTGAACTTTGGAATTCTGCTTCAAATCATCTCCGAAAACCGACTCCTCGAGTTGTTGCTCCCTTCATCGGGATGCATGAACACGTTGTTGCGCAACGGCTCTAAATTCTGGCTATATCGGCCTTGAGGACCGCCAGCTCCGGGCATTACACCCTCTTCGTCGTAGTCCGAGGGATTGAACTCGGCCTCGGACTCCGACTCCGAGAACGGAGGACTGTTCTGGAACCTTAACGGTTCGTTTTCGCTGTCCTCGTTGAAATTGAACTGCTCGGGCGTCGCTAAAGGATGGCCGTAGCTATTGAGCTGGGTATGGCGTCGCGACGACGCAGAGGTGGTGGTGGTACCACCCTTTCCTGAGGCACTATTCTGCCCCGTGCTGTTGGTCATTCGGAACACCGAGTCGAGATTATTGTTGTTGGTTACTCCACGGTAGAAGAAGTCGTCGTCGGAGGCTGCTGCAGTGGCTCCTGCAGTTCCAGCACCTCCAGCAACAGAACTGGCTGCGCCGTAGTAGGTGCTATTGGAAACGTTAAGTTGACGTTCCAAGTCGCTGATGTCAGCAGTATTGCCCCGGGGGTCTCCGAACTTCACTGGCTGGGGCTGGCTGCGGCCAAAGAACTTGCCGAAGCCGAAACGGGAGGTTTCTGCCGTTTCCTGACGGTCGTCCAACGAACCGTGGTTGAAGTCGGGCGACTGGTTCTTGAGCTTCTTCTTCTTCTTGAGGAAGAAGAACAACACCACCAACACTCCGATGAAGATGGTGCCTCCTATGGATCCCACGAGTCCGCCCACCAACTTGTTGGTGTTCAGGGACCCGTGCTTATCGCCGGAGTTTGCGTCGGCCACGGGGCCGGAGGTGGGTACTGTGATCACGGTGGTGATGGTGGTGTTGGGCGACTTGATGGTAGAGGTGTAGGAGGAGGTCCAGGAGGAAGAGGCGGCGGCGGAGGAGTGGTGGGAGGAGGAAGTGATCAGGGGAGCAGCCAGGGAGGAGGATGAGGAGCTGGAGGAGGTGCTTGTGCTGGATGGGATGGAGGAGGAACTGGAGGATGAGCGGGAGCTTGAGCTAGAGGAGGAGGAGCTGGAGAAGCTGGTGGAGCTGGTGGAAAACGAGCTGGAAGAACTGGAAAACGAGCTGGAGGAGCTGGAAAACGAGCTGGAGGAGCTGGAAAACGAGTTGGAGGAAGAGGAAGGGGTGGACAAGCTGCTAGAGCTGGATGTGGCGCTGTGGGAGCTGACGGACAACGATGATGACGGCGAAGGCAGTGCACTCAGGGAGATGGAAGAACTCAGCGGTAAAACGGCCAGAGACGACGAAATTGCGCTGGAAATTGGGCTGGAGGCCTGGGACGCCGAGGTCGAGGCCACAGAAGACGCCAACAGCGAAAGCAGCGAAAGCAGCGACAGCAGCGGCGCCAGCGGGAGACTTCCGCTGGAAGAGCCGCTGGTGGTAGAATCACTGAAAATACCGCTAGAAACGCCGGAATTTGCGCTGGAAACGCCGCTGTTGCTGGAGACGCCGTTGGACACGCCACTGGAGGCATTTCCCGTCGACAGCTCAGGGCTCAGGCTGGACATGGCAGACAAGGCGGTGATGGAAGGAGAAGACAACAGCAGGGGAAAAGACGAGGGAAGATTCGCGGCAGAAGACATTTGTAGGGACTGCGACTGAGACAGAGACGGGGACGGAGACAAAGGCACAGACGGCGACAAATGGCCCGATTCGGCGGGAGTGGAAGAGCGATCGCTGGGGCCGGAGGAGGGGAGAGCCAGGGGAGAGAGATGAATAGCCGGAGAAAGCGAGGAGTTCATTGTTATAGGGCGATGGAATGGCGAGACGAGCAGGCAGGGGGTGCGGCGTTGCCGTGGCTAGCGATACGAGGGGGTGCGCACGGGGTGTGGGCTGTAGCGAGGGTCAGGGGGAGCGTAGGGAGAACGTAGCGAGAAGGTGGAGATGATGGGAGAGAGGAATTGGAGTGATGAAGGGGATGAATAGAAGTAGTCGACAGGGGGCGGGGGTGGCCAGAAATGCAGGGCAGGGGACTGGCAGGCAGTTGGACGGTTATATGTGTTTTTCACGAGGCGCTGGGGGTGCCTGTGGGCATCCCTGCCGCTATAATTAGGCTGAGGCAAACACAGGCACGTGAGGGTGGAATTGAGTTTAAAGGGAGATTATAGAGGGATGAATGGAGAGATTACATAGAGAGCAGACTGGGGTGAAAAATCGGAGGTATAGAGCGGATAGAATGCAGAATATAGAATGTAGATGTAGATGTAGATGTAGAACGTATGGATCATTGTCGAGCGCTCTCATATAGACCATGTGTGGAAGTTCATGTTCTGTATAGAACGAACCATATTTCGCACTCTACGTCACTGTGCGGCTACAATTAGCCAACGCAGTCTACTAACTCCACTTCTACTTTTACTCCTCCATCATCTCCTTCTCTACTCCTTCTACTTCTCTCGTATTAGGTATTAGTATTAGTCATTAGCTGAGGAAAAGCATCCTACTTTTGCATACGTGGTTGATACCGCATGGGCAGCAAGAAACTGCAAGTGAACAACCAGACAAGGCATGGCGTGCCTGCAGGAAGAAGCCACCATGCAAGGGGCCAAGGGGTCGCAGCAATGGCACCATTCGGCAGGAGCAGCGGGGACCAGTAGTGGTTAGTGATTGAGGTGTGGGTCCTCGTTATGGTTCAGACCTGGAATTGCATGGGGATGGGGCTTGGGTGGGGCTTTGGGTTTATGATTTTGTTTTGGTTTGATTTGGGTTTGGGTTTGGGTTTGGGTTTGGGTTTGGGTTATTTGTGGTGTTTCCCACTTTTCTTGGTAGCAACTTCACCGTGTGGACCTGCCGTTTTTTTGGTTTGTTTCGTCTACCGAGACGAGCACACTCCGGCAAAGTTCGGCCTCCGGGTTGTGCCGGTTGGGCTTATCTCTGCAGGCGGCGCCGTTGGAAGGGAGACGCCTATTGATGTAGACGAAGCTGGCTCGTCTGCCGGAACCGGAGGTGTTGGCAGCCCGCACCGTGCGGTATGTATTAGTGACTGCGTATGAGGTGGTAGGGCCATTGTGCCTCAAATATGGGGATCATAATAGAAGGTTATTAACCACGTTGATGTGATAGTGGTTAATCGCTTTTAGAGATGAACGAAAGATTCTCTCAATTCGACTCAGGGATTATTCTTCAAAACAGGGACCATTCTCAGTTCGACTCTTGGAATTTTCGATTTTTTCATGGGATAATTCTCTAAAATTGAGCTCAGTGATCTTTCTCAACGATTTATATCTCTCAATTTGATTCATGGATAATTCTCCTCGAGGGAAAATTAGCCCGAGCTCATTAGAAGTCATAATTCGGGATGATCATCACCCCATTTCAGGACTCACAATTAGTTCACGTTCGAAGATCACACTTCGGTCATTAATTCACATCACAGATTTCAAGCTAGCGTTTTATTGCGCAGTTCATATCAAACTGGTGCATTTCATTCGCAGAGTTCATATCAAACTGGAGATTTCGCAGTGTTCATATCCAACTGGAGAGTCTCATCTTGTGTTCATATCGAGCTTTATTTCATTAGCAGTGTCCAATCAAGATGCATATCTTTGGCATTGAAATCGAGATGGCATGTTCTCATTCGCAATATCAACTTGTCATCTCATTCTCATCCGAATTCGCATTAAAATGGCATGTCATTCGCATTCGCATCATCAAGACGACATCTTTCGCATTGGCAAGCATCTCAATATGGCATCCTTCGCATTCGCATTCGCATTGTCAATGCCATATCGTTTTCAATCGCATTCGCATTATCGATATCATATTATTCGATTAATCTGGCATATCATTAACAGTTCATAGAACTTCATTTATAGCATCGCAGCCAGTCTCTCCTATCTCAGAGCGAGCCAATCTTTAATGGCAAAGAGCAGCATTTCCCACCCCATGAACAAGGCCACAAACCCCAACGATAAGTTCAACGTAAACATGGGCGTAAGCCCGTAATACTCAAAAATCAAGATCACGGGGTCCGTGGACTCCATGAACACAAGTCCTCCACACAACAACCCGAAACTCACGATCAACTCCGTCATGGGACGTGCAGGACGCGTCAATACCTTGTTTGGAGACCCCAAAAGCACCAAAACATATGTCAAGAGCCGGAATGCGCAGGCAATGATTAACATATTGCCCCATTGGACGTGGATCTCAGTGGAGGTTTCCGACGCCTGCTGGTGCTTGGACATCAAGATTCCCGTCCAGTAGATGGTGAGCACGGGGAACGGGTTGGGGGAGAATCCTGGGGAGGATTTGATGATGGCGTCGTCTTCTACCGCGGGAGAATTGGCTGTCGCGGTAGATCTCAGGGCGGTGGAAGCCATCGCAGTGAGATTGTCGCGCGACTTTTCGTACCGCCACAGACTCAACTTGTACTCGGTAATCACGCCGCAGAGGCCACACCCGATAAAGATGAAGGCAATGGACACATGCTGCAAATCCTTGGGGCTCCATTGGCCTCCCAGATTGGCCAAGTGCTCCAAGAAGATGTTGGTGCAGCCGTAGAACAAAATAAGCAGAGACTCCATGAATTCCATGGTGAACAACCCCAGGGGCTGTGCCCGCACCCACCGCAGCGAGGGGGCGTAGTGCGAAACGTAGTGGTGATTCCAGGCCCAGCCCTTGCCCGCGAAAGCCCCCGAGTAGCGCGCGAGAGTGAGGATGCCGTAGGCAAAGAACACGCCTCCCTTGATGAAATGGGCCAAGAGGTTGAACACGGTGTTGCCCTGGCCCAACATGAGGAACGTGGCCAATCCCGTGGGCACGTAGATGAGGAAAAAGAAGAAATGGCCCCAGTGGAGGAAGTTGAAGATGAAGTTTGCAGCCGCGTACACCAGGGAAGAAACGGTGCGAAGTAGAGGCCACTGCAGTGCCCGTGCCACCCACGAGGTGGCGGAGGCAAGGGTGAGCATGGCCGAAGTGGAGGTCTTATTTTCGGCATTGTGGCCCATTTCGTGGTTCTGGTCACTGTTTTGTTCGTTATCATGGCCCAGAAAGTCGTAGAGCGTGATAGCGGGCGAGCCCACCGAGGCTTCCAGGGAGTTTTCGTCGAGGCCTAGCGGTACGTACCGCGCACCAGCCCGCGCCTCGTAGGCGTATTTAGCGAGAGCGCACACCAACTGCACCGCGGTAGAGACAAAGAGAATGGCCGTCATTTTATGGTAGGCATTGCCGGGATACAACACGGGAACCAGCAGCATGAACACGGCGTAGCACAAGAGCGAGGCCATCACGAGCGAAGCATGCACCGCAAGTCCGGCAAGATACCACGCCGCCATGCCGAGATTCTTCAATACCATACACACAGGATACACCGCCACTACCGTCAATAGGCCCACCACAACATGGGCGTAAAGGGCACCAGTGTGCGCCGATTCCACGGCAAAGTAGCTCTGGGTGCGGTTGTACTGCTCCCAGAAAAGCTGCTCCTCGGGGAGCAACGGGGTGTCGAGAATGGGCACGCCATGGTGATGGTGCTCGACATGGGGAACGGGGGTGAGTTGGGAGGGCGGCAATTCGGGGTTTGTCGAGGCGGAAATCGCCGACACGGGGTCTGGAACCATCGAATGGTGGTGATCGTCTGCAGCAGCTGCAGCTGCAGCCGCTGCTGCTGCAGTCATCAACACCGTCAATGCGTGCATGTTGGGGCAATTGGCCGGGGGAGCAGCAACACCGCAGTCTTATATAGCGATGGCATCGGGGTCAGACCCGGCTGGTCATGTGACCGGAACCCTCGGGTATTACTAATGTAGTGAGACACCAAGACGGCGAAAGGCAAAACGGGCCACCTACTGGCGTAGGGTGATGGGCCCGTTGCCCCACAACGGTTGGGGGTGTCGCATGGGGTGCACAGGGGGTGCAGCCGAGCCGCCAAGGATGGCAGGGAGGCCCTTGGAGGCGTGGTGATGGCGAAGTGGAAGAACTCGGCACGTGCAGGAGAAGCTGCTAGGGACACTACAGAGACGGGACGGGCAGCGTGCATTGAAGGGATTGGAAGGTTTGGGGAGTGGGAACGGAGCCCCATCGGACAATGGGAATGGGCTGGTGGGGTTGTGTGACTTTCTGCGAAGTGCAGTCACGTGATCGGAATCTGGTTCCCGGGATGTATGCACCGGGGCCTGTTTGGGCAGGATCGGGGTCTGGTGCGGAGCTCGGAGGCAGGCTCGGTGACTACCACAGTGGCAAACCCGGGGATAGAGGCAGTATTGTTTCCTGATTGGGACAATGTGTTTAAC
>JAKTXF010000048.1:0-79107 GCA_030561465.1 Suhomyces kunorum | reverse complement strand
CGGTGGTGGTAGACTTACCAGAGTCGACGTGACCAATAACAACGACGTTAACGTGAGTTTTTTCCTTACCCATTTTGATGCGATTAAGATATTACAACAAGGAAAAAAATTCCCGGATTCCTCCCTTTTTATAGAATGGGCTGCAAAGGGGGGTGAAAAAAATGATGATAAAATGCGATGAGTCATTCTCATATTTACCTACATACTGAAATTTACGATGCCATGCAATGGGAACCGTTGCTCCTTCCTGAGACAGTCCCCGCTAACAACTGACTCTGCGCCGCATGAATTGAGTAGACACATGACGTTAGAGTTGTCTATGACTCATTGACGGTAGTATGTGCTTGAGTGGCGACGGTTGTTACGCTAGGGCTAAAGCAATTTAAACACGTGTAAGTGAAAAACGGTATGCACACAGGGGGCAGAGGGGGGGTGAAAGTGGGGTGGCGAGATTGGGATGTTTATCACGTGACTACGTCGTGTGCGGCACCAGACCCCCATTCCGGAACTGAGGAGGTAGGTGGTGGTAGCTACTGGGGTGTCAATTGTAGTATGTGCATGAAATAAATAGGTCACTTGGAAAAGACGTTATCGTTCTTCAGGTTGGACACGTATGACTTGCGAAAAATGTCTTCATTGGCTGCACCGCCGCCAGCGGAGGTGCTAGCAGCGGTAGATGCAGAGTTCGTGGCAGCCGGGACATGGCAACCAGTCCCAAGTGCACTCTCGATGCTGGCCTTGGTTGCGGTGGAAGACGACCTCCTTCTTTGGTTTCTAGCAAACTGAGGATCGGTCTTCTTGCCCTTGGACGAGGCAAACAACCCCAAGATGTCTGTCAACGTCACCACTCCGACAAGCTTGCCGGGACGGCCGCCATCCATGGGAGTGTAGGAGCCGGGAGCAACGCCAGCACTGAGAGTGGCTTCGACGGTAGCAGTTGCAGAAGAGACTACCCCATTGTTAATTGACGATGCAGAGGATGTGGTGTTGTTAGAACTGATAGAGTTGGAATGGTTTCTGTTGCTGGACTCCACCACCCAGAGACGATGGCTCTGGGTAGCGACGAGCTTGGCAATGACTCTACCAAGCGAACTCTGATTGTTGACATGGAAAATGGGGAATTGGTCTTGTCCTTCTTCAATTCCCTTTTGGCTGAGATTGTAACTGATAAAACTTAACACGGACTTGAACAACAAGTGGGAGTTTTTGGAGGTGGACACATGCTTGACGTCCACGATGGATATGTTTCCGATGAGGGTGCGCGTGCGGTCAATCACCGCAAGCGAGCTGACCCGCTCGTGGAACATCTTTTGGAGAGCGTCGATCAACAATTGGTCCTCGTAGATACTGATGGGGGTGCTGGAGCCGATGTCGAGCTCCTGCAAGGTGCAGTTGAGGAAATAGTCGAGCGAAGGGAACCTTCTGGCGTTTTCCCACAAGTACCTGATCAACCGGCGCTGCGAAAGAATTCCGGTGACCTTGTTGTCGGCGTCGGTGATGGCGATACGGTGGACGCCATTGCCCAAGGTTTCGACCACGGGGAACAAGGTGTCGGTCTCGTGGAAGCGGATGAAGGGGTTTTTGGGGTGAAGCTTGATGATGAACTCCACGGGCACCTCTTCGCCTCGCTTGGCTTTGGCGATGGTGTGGGCCACCAACTCCTGCTTTTTGGCCGAGTCTGCGGTGGGGCCGCCCGATGTGCTGTTGCTGGACAACGGGAGGTCGATGTCGTTGATGGCCAAGTCGTTGAGGGGGATTTTGTTCATGATCAACAAGAGGTAGGTGTTCAAGTCGGAGTAGTCGAAGGTCAAGCAGTCGCGGGCCCCGGCGAGCAACACCGGGATGGAGGTGAGATTGTGGGTGACCAAGGTCTCGAAAGCCTTCTGCACCGAATACAGGGCATTGATCGACACCAATTTATTGGATTCAGTCAATTCTTTGAGGGGCAACTCCGACCAGTCTAACCCGGCGGGAGGAACATGGAGAGCGGCGCTCATCAACGATGACGACCGCAGACTGTTGGACGTGTGGCGTGATAAGGAGAACCCGTGGATGTCCTCGTGGTCGAGGGTCTGGGGCAATGGCGGAGGCAGACTGAGGAGCTCCACGATGGAGGGCTTGCGCGATGGATGCTGGCTGGAGCCGCCCTGCGAGAACGAACCATGGTGCGTATGGTGGCCGTGGCCGTGGTGGTTGGCCGGCTTGGTCAATGGTGACGTGGGGGGCTGCCTGAATGGAGGATTGGACATGGATGGGGACGTGGGTGTTGGGTGGATGCCGAAACGGTTAGGGCCAGGGCCAGGTCAGGTGATGCGTGGAGAGATTGGACGAAGCCGACACAGGGAGGAGGCGGGCACGGAGGACTGCGGACGAGGCAGAAGAGAGCAATTCGGGAGTGCGAGGGAGGGAAGGGGCAAACGAGGCGGAAGTCCTGGGGGAAGTGTTTGGGGCAATGGGCCAGGAAGAACACTTGTGAATAGATTGGTTGCCACCAAAAAACGAATGACCCCACTTTGGCAAGGCAGGGGAGGTAGGAGAGGGTCGTGCGCGTTACCTAATGATCACGTGATCATTGATCACGTGATTATGAAATTTGCGGTGGGCTCGGTGGGTGCACTCCCTTGGTCCCAGGGCAGGCAACCAGGGGGGGCACCTCCCAGTCACTCTCCGAACATAGCCCACGGTCTGCCCCCTATTACCGGCCCAGCCAATCAGAGCCCGCAAAAAGCCCCGGTTTCCGTCCGCCCCACGCTCCGGTGTCCCTTGCCACCTCCCTGTTCCAAGATACCTCGGATGCGTCCCAATCTGGACGATGGTGTGCATCTCGCCAGATTGTCTCCTGCACCCAGACAACGGTTGGGCCTCCTGCCTCAGCATCTGAGTCTCACTGAAGAGTCTCGCTCCACCACTCCCAAACCATCCACGCCAATCTACCAATCTTCCAGTGGCCCAAACCCCGGATCCGAAGCATACAACCACAGTGTCCCAATCCTGCCGTTTTACATCGCTTGGTGGGCCCCAATTCGCCGCCTTATCAGGCAATTCCCGCTGCCCCTGCTTCCGTTGTAGGGAGCAGCCGCACCAAAAAAGCAAAATGTTGGGCCAAAAAAGAAAAGTTGTCGCAGCCAAAAGATGGTATATATACTGGGGACCGTCACACCGGGTTTTCCCACTCGCCATTCACCACTCATTCACCATGGACAGTTTGGAAGTCGCCGACATCACCAAGTTGAATGCCCTTGCCGCCGGTACCAACAAGCGCACCCCCCGTGTGGTCGCCGCCGGATTGGGCGGCCGCTTGATGGGAACCCGCGACATGGTCAAAATCACCGCTGAGCAGATCACCGAGGACCTGATGGAGTCGCTTGCCGACAAGGACGCCCGTGAGAAGAACTACTACAAGACACACAAGCACGTGTCCGAGGCGCCCTGGACCGTGGGCAACTTTGTCCAGAAGATCAACTGGTTGAACATGATCCTTGTGGTGGGAATTCCCTCCTACGGATTGTACCAGGCAATTATAGCCCCTCCCCAGTGGAAAACTGCCGCCCTCGGCTTTTTCCTCTACGTGTTGTCCGGTATCTCCATCACCGCAGGCTACCACCGCTTGTACGCCCACAAGTCCTACAATGCCGCTCTCCCCGTGCGGTTGTTCTTTGCCTTTTTTGGTGCGGGAGCCATTGAGGGCTCCATTAAATGGTGGTCGCACTCGCACAGAGTCCACCACCGTTACACCGACACCCCCCGTGACCCCTACGACGCCCGCCGTGGCTTCTGGTTCTCCCACATGGGATGGATGTTGACCAAGGCCAACCCCAAGAACCGTGCCCGTGCCGACATCTCCGACTTGAGCGCCGACTGGGTCGTCAACTTCCAGCACCGTCACTACTTGTTGCTCATGATCTTGGCCGCTTTCGTTACCCCCACCGTGATTGCCGGTGTGTTCTGGGGCGACTGGTGGGGAGGCTTCATCTACGGAGGCATCTTGAAGGCGTTTGTCATCCAGCAAGCCACCTTCTGCGTCAACTCGCTCGCCCACTGGATCGGAGTCCAGCCCTTTGACGACAGAAGAACCCCCAGAGACCACTTCTTGACCGCATTCGTCACCTTCGGCGAAGGTTACCACAACTTCCACCACGAGTTCCCCTCCGACTACAGAAACGCCTTGAAGTGGTACCAATACGACCCCACCAAGATCTCCATCTGGATCATGTCCAAGTTGGGTCTTGCCTGGAACTTGAAGACCTTCAGCCAGAACGCCATCGAGCAGGGCTTGGTCCAGCAACAACAGAAGAAGCTCGAGAGAATGAAGCACAAGTTGAACTGGGGTGCTTCCGTGGAGGACTTGCCCGTCTGGGACAGAAGCGAGTTCAACAAGCGTGCCAAGGACGAGGGCCTCATTATCGTGTCCGGCATTGTGCACAACGTGCAAAAGTTCATCAAGGAACATCCTGGTGGCCAGGCGCTCGTCAGAGCCTCCTTGGGTAAGGATGCCACCAAAGCCTTCAATGGTGCGGTATACGCGCACTCCAACGCCGCCCACAACTTGTTGGCTTCCATGCGTGTGGCTGTCATCAGGGACGGTGACGTCAACGCCAACACCTTTGATCTCCAGCAAGAGTTCTTGGACAAAGAGAAGCAAGCTTAAATGTATTTATAGGTAGGATATTCGGTAAATGAGAATGTTAACAGCATGAATAGTGTAGATTTAATATGCGAGCATATACAGGCTGAAATAATTACTAAGCCATTCATACAGACTATTTCCTCCTATCAGCACCGCCTGGTTTGAATTACCATCGATACAGGCTGATTTAATTGCAATTGATTCAATCTGATTGTAATTGGCATTGAGACAATAAATTGCAATTGCCTTCAAAAATGAATGTTTACAGTGCCATTGTCACAGTCGCTAATTATCACCGAAGCATAATTGCCCTGACACTTTCTGCTTCGAGATGGGGTGGCTGAAAGAATCTACATGCGGCTGTTATCGTCACTGAATGTTGGATTAAATTCCCGTTCCGGAAACCTCTGGAAGTAGTCGCCTCTATTTGCCGGGTGGAATTCGCCGGATTTGTTCAACTCCGCTGCTCAACAGTTCTTGGTGGATGTGTCAAAGTGTCATGTCCGTTTCTATGCGATGTCGCAGCGAATGTCGCGCTTCGGGTGCCAAAGTCACCTAGCATATTCCTCCATATTGGCTTGAGCCACCTCGAGTGACCTTGGTCAGAGGCGTTCGTGGAAACAATGCTATGTGATTTCAACATCACGCCTGCTTCTGCAGATCTTCTGGGAATGGTGTGTCCAGAGGGGTCTCGTGCGGCACCTCACACCACCAGTTTGATCTGCTAAGGACGGAACCGGGAGTATTGGAGGTCTACGGAAGCAAATAGCGAGGCATTTGCGAAGACCACGGAAACGCAGGCTCGCTAGTGAAGGGGCGTGTCGATTTAGGCAGTATTTGCGGAGCAGGGCCGGAGTTTTGGGGGTAGTTTCCACCCTAATTGTGAAAAACATGCCATTGGCATGCATCTCGCATGCAAGTGTCCCGCCTGTCATACCCTACCCCTCAAAGCTTCTAGAAAACCCCCATTCCGCAAGCACGGCCCTGTCCGTGTATCCGGTTCCGAACCTTTACACTTCATCTCCCCGAGAGTCTCGGGAGTGGTGATGTGAACTCACCCATAGGCTTGAATTACGCGTAGAAGATCCGGGTCTGTCCAGTCATGCCACCACTTCTTTCGCAGTGGAACCATTTTTGCAAGTGGTGTGATGTGTGAGTGGTGTGATTTCCGCGACATATTTTTGCACCCAACTACACGGAGAACTCCTCCGTCACAAACCCCTAGTGCCTGCAACTATACCTATATAAGGCAAGCAGTCTGGTTCAAATCTTGCCATCAGTTAATTGCATTTATTCAATTACATCCACACCTCCAAAACTATTCTAATGCCTTTGCCTCGCACCACATACGCTCAAATTATTGCCAGAAGAGTCCCCTTCTGGTGTATGTGGGCCACTGGCATCGTCGGTTTCTTGGGCTGGCCCCATCTCTGGGTTGGTGTTTCCAACAGAATGCACCACGTTCCACGCATCAACCGGGCCTTTATTTAATGAACTACAAATGACGAATACACGATAGAAATATGATACTGTAGAGTTGAATGGGATATTGAAAGATCTGGGAGCAAAAAATCACTGGGTTAATGATCATACGGTGAATGAGATTATTGAGGGTTTGCCCATGCTACTGGGTCAAAGAAGATCTTGGTGAAGTGTAAAATAGCTGCTACTACTTGGGTCTTAGCACACTATGTTACCGATGTTTGAACTAACGTGCGAGAATCCATTTTTTGAAAAATATCCAGGAATCGTGGATTTGCGGAGTGGCATGTACAAGCTCAATATCTGTTAAAATAGGTGCAACTGCAGATGAGATGCTTTCAGCTAGTAGAATGTATGTGAATCAATTGTTCGCGTCGATTTAAAGCATCGCCTTCCGACCACAACTATCACTTACACAAGCAGAACTTCAGCCAGCAATTTTGATGCTATCTACTAAAAATGAGCTTCCCCTTTAATCCCACTCTGCCTGTTATTGACACCCATTACCTGAATCATCTACCTCATTCTCCTCTCTTGTCCATGTGGGCACTCCCATACCAATCTCCAATTAATGAGTTCTCCCAAAAAGTCAAATTATTTCCACATTTGTAGAAAATTAGCAAAAAACTCCAACCGCCACATTTGGCCGCTGCCACTTGTTCCTCGACATCCCAAAATGTGTGCTTAACCCCAGTACCTGCCTTTTCCCACCACATTCCACCATGTGCACGCACGTGACCCACCGCATATCAATAATCACACCCTCACCGTAGACATCACTATGTCCAAACCATTCCAGCCCATAAGCGATGTGATCAACACATCGCCCCGGCATAAACAGCAGTCATTTCTGGAGATCTACGGCGAGCCCGAGAACTTCTTGGAAATCGAAGTCCGCAACCCCCATACCCACGGCTCTGGCAGTGGCCTCTTCACCGACTACGAGATCGTGTGTAGGGTAAGTGAACGTGGGTCTACAGAATCAACACCATACTAACTTCAGACAAACATCCCGGCATTCAAAAAGCGCAGTAGCCGCGTTCGGCGGCGGTATTCGGACTTTGTCACGCTTCGTCGAATCTTGGAGCAGGAGACCACTCGAGTAATCATTCCGCCGCTTCCGGGCAAGATTCTCCTCAGCTCCAACCGGTTCAACGACGTGAATATTGAGCAGCGGCGGCAGGGCCTTGAGAAGTTCATTTCCATCGTCAGTGGCCATCCGTTACTCCAGACGGGGTCCAAGACGTTGATCGACTTCATCCAAAACGAGCATTGGGACGCCCGCAACGCATACTACCTGGAGATGTGACAGAAATATACGAGAAACGCATGAATGGAACTCATGTAGACCGAGGTTAGAATTGGTTGAGTCAGTGGAATAGTAATAGTACTTTGAAGTTTATGATTAGCCATACTGACTAGGTTCCACTACCACTAGAATCCAATATACGAACGCATTTAGATGGGAACATATTCAATGTGGGGCGTTCACCTTGAAAAATACCTCCCTTTGACGAGTCACCACTGTGAAAGCTTCATTTAGCTACTGCATTCTCACTATGCTACGATTTCCATCCAAATATGCTTAATATTCCTTAATAACCGTCAAGAAAATAGCCACAAATTCTTGACAATCGGAATCACCTCTTCGCGTTCATCCCCTCCACATCCTAACTTCCATCTGAACCAAATCCCCTTTAATTTTCACCTCGTGTTCTGTTCATACATAACGGAAATGTGTCCTAAGTCGCGGACTTAAGTTCCACCGGAGTTAAGGCAATACAGCATTTCACCTGCAAAACCCTAAGAATAACACCATCCCCGCCAAGCCCTTACCTCCTAACTCCAGGCAGGCCATAACTCCGAGTTATAAAAGCAGCTGCAACTCGGGGTTAAGTTCTCGGAAGTGGCCTGGAACCTCAAACCGGATTTTACTGTGGAACCGCCCAATCAACTCCTGCACCCCACAAACGGTTGCACCCGTTTTCGTCGGCTACTCCACATCGTCTTGAAGACTACCCCGTTTTCGGAGGGTCTCCTATTGCAAACTAATGAGGGGGGGTCTCCTCATTGGGATAAATCATGCCAAAGTTCGGAGATTCGGGTGCGGACTTTGATATCGGAGTTTTGCGAAAACCCAAAGCCAAAGGTGGAGTAGCAGGCATTCTGCATAAACGCTGCAGTCCGAGCCCTTACCCCAGTCTGGGGTTTATCCCCGTCCGGGGTATATAAGGTGTCGATTCCCTCTAGTTTGTTCTTCATCATTCCTCGCCTCAATTGCCTCAATTGCCTCAATTACAAAATGTCCATTCCTCAAACCCAAAAAGCCGTCATCTTCGAGACCAACGGAGGTCCATTGAAGTACACCGACATCGCCGTTCCCACCCCCAAACCTAATGAATTGTTGATCAATGTCAAGTACTCCGGTGTGTGCCACACCGACTTGCACGCCTGGAAGGGAGACTGGCCTTTGGCAACCAAATTGCCCTTGGTAGGAGGCCACGAAGGTGCTGGTGTTGTTGTTGCCATGGGAGAGAACGTCAAGGGCTGGGAAATCGGAGACTATGCTGGTATCAAATGGTTAAATGGCTCTTGTCTCAGCTGTGAATACTGTCAAAACACCAACGAGTCCAACTGTGCCCAGGCTGACTTGTCTGGTTACACCCACGACGGTTCTTTCCAACAGTATGCCACTGCTGATGCGGTTCAAGCTGCTCGTATCCCCAAATCGGTGGACTTGGCCGAGGTATCCCCCATCTTGTGTGCTGGTATCACCGTCTACAAGGCATTGAAGACGGCCCAACTCTCTGCTGGCCAGTGGGTTGCCATCTCCGGTGCTGCTGGAGGTTTGGGGTCTCTTGCCGTGCAATACGCCAAGGCCATGGGCTACAGAGTGGTTGCCATCGATGGAGGCGTTGAGAAGGGTAACTTCGTCAAGAACTTGGGAGCCGAGGCCTTCGTCGACTTCCTTGCCACCAAGGACGTTGTTGGAGACGTGCTCAAGATCACCGACGGTGGTCCCCACGGTGCCATCAACGTGTCTGTTTCTGAGTTCGCCGTCAACCAATCGGTGGATTACGTCAGACCAACCGGTACCGTTGTTCTTGTCGGTTTGCCAGCCGGAGCAAAGGTCACGGTGCCAATTTTCGATGCAGTCATCAAGTCCATTAAGGTGAAGGGATCCTACGTCGGAAACAGAGCCGACTCTGCCGAGGCCATCGACTTCTTCGCCAGAGGCTTGATCAAGTGTCCCATCAAGGTGGTTGGTTTGTCCGAATTGGAGAGCATTTACGATTTGATGGAACAGGGCAAGATCTTGGGCAGATACGTTGTTGACACTTCCAAGTAAATATTTTACGCAAATAAATCAATTCTTGATGTGATACAATAGTCGAATAATTTCCAGTTGGTGAGAATTGCTATTCTGAAAAGTTACTGTATAGTCGTAATTTGAAGAAGTAGCATACTTTATTAGTTTGGTCAACTTGTGTGCATGAACTGAACCATACAAGCAGATTGGAATTCTTGGTACATCCAGGTTTTTATTGTCAAATTTCGTTCTCTCGTTGCCTATCCCATCTATTGCAGCCGATTTTCGCTTTATTTATGAACGCGAAAATGGGTGCAAAATAATTCTTACATTCTACCATTAGCACATAATATTATCCCTAGGTTAGACTAACTTAGAAAGCTCTATTCAAAGGAGAAAGAACTGCCTTACCCTTGTAGAATTGGATAGTCTTAGCAGCTCTGTCGGCAACACCCTCTGGAGTGAACTCGAAGAACTTGTAGATTTCAGGACCCTTACCGGAAGCACCGAATCTGTTCAAACCGAATTGCTCGTGGGAGTACTTGCTCCAGCCGAAGGTGGACATGACCTCAACGGACAAGATTGGGACACCATCTGGCAAGACAGACAATCTGTAGTCCAATGGTTGCTCATCGAAGGTGAAGAAGTCTGGCAAGGAAACGACACCGGCCTTGAAACCCTCGGTCTCCAACTTCTTGGAGGCGTCGACGGCAAGAGAAACCTCGGAGCCAGAAGCAACAATGATGACGTCCGGCTTGTCGTGCTTGATCAAGGTGTAACCACCCTTGGCAGCGTTCTCAACGGAGGAACCTTCTAATTGTGGCAAGTTTTGTCTAGTCAAAGCAATGATAGATGGGGTCTTGTTGGTTTCGAGAGCCTTGAGGTAGGCAGCAGAGGTCTCGTTACCGTCAGCTGGTCTCCACACAGACAAGTTGGGAATAGCTCTGAAGTGAGCCAAGGTCTCGATAGGCTGATGGGTTGGTCCGTCCTCACCCAAACCGATGGAGTCGTGGGTAGCGACCCAGATGACTGGGTGGTGGGACAAGGCCGACAATCTGACGGCACCAGCGGCGTAGGAGACAAAGTTCAAAAAGGTTCCACCGAAGGTCTTGTAGTTGGCACCGAAGGCAGAGATACCGTTCATGATGGCACCCATACCGTGTTCTCTGACACCGTATCTAATGTATCTACCGGAGTAGTCACCCAAGCCGGTGGAAGCAGGTTGGAAGTCGACAGCGTTTCCGGCTCTGGTCAAGTTGGAAGGAGTCAAGTCAGCAGAACCACCGACAAGTTCGGGGATGACAGGGTAAAGGGCGTCCAAGACGATCTCAGACAACTTTCTGGTGGCAACAGGCTTGTCGGCAGGGGTGTATCTTGGCAAGGCGTCGGCCCAGTTGGAAGGCAACTTACCGCTAATACGACGCTCGAGCTCAGCACCCTCCTTGGGGTACTTCTGCTTGTATTGCTCAAAGGTCTTGGACCACTCGGCATGGAACTCCTGGTTCTTCTTGACAATGGTAGCCAAGTAGTCGGTGACCTCGGCAGGAATGGCAAAGTTTTCCTCTGGGTTGAAGCCCCACTTGGACTTCAATTGCTTGATGTCATCGGCCTTCAATGGCGAGCCGTGCACACCGTGGGTGCCCTGGGCGAGGGAGCCGAAACCGATGGTAGTGGTCAATCTGATCAAGGTGGGCTTGTCGGTGACCTTCTTGGCCTCGGCAATGGCGTTGGCAATGCCTTCCAAGTCGGTGTCTCCGTGGGGCACTTCGACGATGTGCCAGCCGTAGGCTTGGTATCTCTCGACCACGTTCTCGGTGAAGGCCACGGCGGTGTTACCGTCGATGGAGATTCTGTTGTCATCCCAGAAGGCGATCAAGTTGCCCAATTGCAAGTGGCCGGCAAGGGAGGATGCCTCACCGGAAACTCCCTCCATTAAACATCCGTCTCCCAAAAACGCGTAGGTGTAGGAATCGGAGATTTTGATGTCAGGCTTATTGTAAGTGGCAGCAAATTGGGATTGAGCCAAGGCCAAACCAACGGCATTGGCGATACCCTGACCCAAGGGGCCGGTGGTGACCTCAACACCGGGAACATCGGTGGCTTCTGGGTGACCTGGGGTCTTCGAGTTCAACTGTCTGAACTGCTTCAAGTCACCAACAGTCAAGTCGTAGCCGTACAACACCAAGAGTGAGTACAAGAGAGCACAGGCGTGACCATTGGACAACACGAAACGATCACGGTTGACCCAGGCGGTGTCTTTGGGGTTGAACTTCATTTGCTTCCACACAGCTTGGGCGGCTGGGGCCAAACCAAGGGGGGCACCAGGGTGGCCGGAGTTGGCGGCAGCAACGGCATCCACCGACAACAAACGGATGGTGCTGATAGTTAATTGGTCGAGATCTTGGGACATGGCAAAAAGAGGAGGTCGAACTGCCTGGAGGGAAGATTCAGTGGTTCAGTGGAAAATGTCCGGGAATTGCACTAGATTTATAAGCATTGGGGTTGCTGCCTGGGGGGCAGGTAGTTCCGAGGGCACAATTTTTTCTCTTCTGCCGGAAACGGAGAAAGGGCGAAAGTAGGGGGAATGGACGGGTGGGGGTCTGGAGAGGGGGGTGTAATTGGGGGTTCGAGTGCGAATTATGCAATTCTAAGCACATGGTGAGATAGAGCATAACGAGGGTATTATAGCAATGTAATTGGATTCGTCCCACGGGGCCAGACGGGCCCATTATCTGTCTGGCAACGTGGACAGGGTTGCCGGCCCTACATACAGGCTGGAGGCGAGTTAGCAGAGATCCGGGGAATCGGCGCAGTTCCGAGCAGAGCATGCATGAAGCAGCGGCGGCCGGAACAGGAGGGGTTGCGGAAGCGGAACCGTGTTCTCTGTGCAGGGAATGTTGTCAATGGCACCGTCGGGACCGGAGATGGGAAGGTCATACCCTCCGGAATTTCATTTCATGGCGAACGACTTCCGGTGGCAGCTGTCCAGAGCGTGGACCACCGGGCCAACATTACTAACCGTTGGGTTTGTGCGCGATGTGGTGGGGGTGCATGTCACGTGCTCGAGAGTCGCGTGAAATGGTCAACCATGTGGCAACATCATGTTCTGCAGTATGGGTCATATCTATTCATTTATTTACCACTCTATCCAACTATCCATGCAGTCCGCCTGGATCACGTGCACGAGATCCAGGATCTAGCGAGGGTCCTCGAAGGGGCTTCTGTTTCCGCCGTGTTGGTTGTCGTCGATCTCCACGTCGAGGATGAACGACCCGACACCACTGGCACTATCGGCTGCTCCTGCACCGGCCGCACGCGGCTGTAATGGCTCGAGCTGGATGATGTCCAATGGGATTTCTTCTGGAGTCGCACCTGTTTGCTGGGGAATATCCAACAAGATCTCTCTGTCATGGAGCACAGAGTCGCTGCCGCGGCTCTTGCTGCTAAGCTGTCTCAGCGGTGGCTGTCTGTTGGGCTGTCGCACACTGGTGGCACGGGTGATTTCACAGATATCGGAATCGACGTCAGAATCGGAATCGGAGTCGATATCTTCATCATCTTCATCCGAAACGTCCAACTCGTTTCCCTCTGCCACCATAGAAGGCATGGCATGAGCGTGGCCGCGGTGGAAGTCGGAGGTGGTGCTCTTGACGCTGCTGCTGTAGGAATAGCCCTCCAAAGCGCGGTCTTCATTCTTATCATTTTCATGTTCATGTTCGCGTTCGTTGTCGGTGACGTCGTCCTCTTCCTCCTCCTCGATCTTGTCCACGTTGACCAAGCGAGGCTGGGCCTTGATGGCGGTCATGGTGGCGCTCTTTTCGGTTCCGGGTGCGCCTCCCGTGGACATGAAAGTAGGGTTCTGGTTGTTGTTGTTTGCACGCATGACATCGCCGATGATACTGGCATTTTCGATGGTGTTCAAGTCGGAGAAAATGGAGTCGGTCTCGTAGGAGTAGATGGAGCGGGTATTGTTCTTGGTGGGGCGCACCGTGACTCCGGGAATGTAGGCGATGGGGAGAATGTTGGATGCGTTGGTGGTGGAGATGGACGTGGCCACCGAGTTCCGGTTGTTGCGGTCGAGGTACACTTCTCCTCCTACGCTTGCGGCCGCACCATTGGCGTTGGCATTGGCCTGTTCGATGATCTTCTTCTGGCGCGCCCTTCTTTGAGCAGCATCCGTACCACTACGGCTGCCCGAACGGCCGTAGCGGGTCTTGGGACGCGTAAACAGTTCATAGGACGAGAGACGCCGCCTGTTATTAGGACCAGAATTTCCAGATCTTCTCTGGGGAACAGGCGCTGTGACCTCGTTATTGGACTTGACCTCTGCGTTAGGTGCGCCGTAGTCACTGTCGTCGTCTCCGGCAGACAACCCAGACATCTTGACCTCGTCTTCCTCGAGCATCACGGGGTGGCGGCGACGATATACTAGGCGGTAATAGAGAAAACCTGCCGCCAAGCCGATCACCACCAAAGCGCCTATGACTCCCCCTACGATTCCTCCCACAGGGGTGTTTTTCCCTCCCGCCCCCTCGATGGAGACACAGAACAGCAGCGGACATTTGTTGCACAGTACTGTTTGGAGCTGGCACTGCTGGTTCTTGGGACATTTGGGACACGCGGGAGGAGTCAGGGGACAGATGAGGCAGCCTCTATCATCGGTGGGATAGGAGGAGGAAGCTGAAGAAGCCAGAGACGAGTCGGCCCTGCGTATAAGCCCTGGTAGGAGGGAATCCGCGGTGTGGTAGGAGGGAGTGGGCATTTTGCCGTGGAGGGCGGAAGCAGTATGGGGTAGATATAAGTATAGAATGTGACTGGTGATAATTTGGGAGTAGAGGGAGTTTTGTGCGTGGGGCTGTGTGCAGGGGCTGCGTGCAGGGGCAGGGCAGGATTGCAGGATGGAATTGCAGGATGAGTGCCAAGATGAGGCAGAGTTGGAAAGGGTGGAATAAGATTGGGAAGAGAGAGGGATAGTATGTGTGGAGAGGGAGGGGTAGAGAGTGTGTTTTCGGGTATGAAGATGGGGTGTGATGAAGGTTGTGTGGCCGTTTCGGCTTCAGATCAATGGCATTGTGGTGAAACATTCCCTTGTGAGACGCCACGTGAGACGCGAGGGTGATGAGAGAGATGAAGGGAGAGTATAGGAGAGACAAAGCGAGAGGAAGAGAGGGAGTGAGTGTGAGATTGAGGAAGTAAGTCAATGAGTGATGTTGTGAATAGTCAGCAGCAGCAGCATCTGATCTCCTGGAGCCCTGCTAAGGCGGCGCTCCGACGCGTGCCACCCAATGCCTGGTGTGGAAAAACCTTGTTGGCACGTGACACGACACGGTCAAAGTGGCCCCCAACGGCTCTTCTTGCCACAGTCGCCGGGGTGGCCCCATTCCGGGTTTGTCACAGCATTCTCGCGACACTGCCGTATCTCCTTCATCCTTTTTGTGCCCGTTGCCACCACACCGGCCCCCGGTCTAGACCCATATTCCCAGCCCAAACCAGATGTCACTTGCGACGTCTATTGTTCACCTTAAAATTAGTGTCTCGGCTAGTTGCTTCTTATTGATGCATCGGACCATCGCCAACCCCCCAGTGCCCCTTCCTGCACGGTGGGGGGCAGATCCCACTCTTGGGGGCCGCATTCCACGCTTTCGGGCCTCGGCCCCTCAAGACACGACGATTTGCCTGTATGCGTGTCTGGGATCAGAAGACGACGGGAATGGGCGCGTTCTTCCACGTGGTTGTGGCTTCGGGAGCTGGCTCTCTTTGTAGGAGTTTTTCCTGTCGTCACCGACCTTTCTATGATATTTTTATAGTATTTTGATAGCATTTCTCGTAGTTCTAGCTTGAAGTCCAAGTCACGTGACTTTCTTGAAATGACAGTAAACACCACCACTTTTCCTGTTAGGGCAATATTCACCCTAACTGCCCTACCACACTCTACACCCCCCACTATACGTTCCCACTCTACACTCCGCACATGCGGCGTCATGATACATTCCACCTCTTAAAAACCTGATCTCGTTGACCCTCACGAAATCGTCTCTCTCATCTCCGACGTCAACTTGTAGTTCTCCTTCCGTCTGGTCAACCACGTCTTCTCGTAGTCGAAGTACTTGTAGTTCTCTTCGGCCTCGTCGTCGTCCCGTGCGTCTTGCTCCTCTTCTCGCTTGATCACAGACATCGACCGGTTTTTGCCTCCGTTCTTGTTGTCCTTCAAAAACCATTGCTTGGTTTCCTTGTGGAAAACCCACCCACGTCTGCTCAACTCCTTGACGGCGTTGTACTTGGCTATGCTGTCGCTGCCGTCGCTGTAGTAGAAGCAGAAGAACAACGTGTCGTTGTCGAACTTGCGCATTATGTGTGACGAGTTCAACTCGTACATTGGTTCTTGCGGGTAGTCGATGGAGGAAGGATGGATATTCACCGGGTTGTACTGTCTGGGCTTCTCGGCATCAAACGAGTCGGGACAGTTCAAAAGTGACGTCTCCAACAATTGGCTGATGTTCTGGAATGGCAATGGATTTTGCAATCTCGACTGCGAAATCGTGTGGAGACGTGCAACGGTATCGGCGAACCTCACCGTTTCGCTCAACCCAATTGGCAGCTGACTATGAGAGGGAGTTTCGACTCCAGCTTCCCCGGATATTGTCGAGCTCAAGGATTCTTCAGGAGTGGACTCTTTCTTTTCCTTTCCATTGTTCCTCTCACCATCTCTAGTCAGTACCGATTCCAATCCAGGAGGATTTTGGGGGGTCGTAGTGGCAGTTGCCTGTAATGATGCCGCAGTGCTACCTTGCTGCTGTGCTTGTTGCTGTGCCTGTTGCTGTGCAGCCTTAATGACATTGGAGTACGATGTGGTCGAGTTGAAAGGTGGGGGATTCGTAGCAGGAACTATTACAGGCTTGGCCTTCTTCGGCGTTCCATTGGCAGGAGTAGAGGTCTCCTTTGCTGGAGCAGGTGCAGGCACCTTTGCTGCTGGTATAGGAGTACCCTCTTTCACACCAGTAGTGGTGATATTACCGTTGACTCCAATGCAAGTGCTAGTGCCATTGCTTTGAGAACTGCTAGGAACGGAAAGATCAGGACCCTCCACGGCCATTCTGGCCAAGGAACCCTTCTCCAACTCATCATCGCCCACCTCTAATTGATCATAGAAATCGTCGTACTCCACGTAGTCTTCGTCTTGATTGTTTTCCACGTAATAGTCCAAGTCGTCTCTGATGTCATCGATTTTTTCTGGATCCAAGGTCTCGTTCTCCAAGTTCTCCAAGATGACTTCAAGCCGGTTCAAATGCTCGTTATTCCTCTCAATCTTGTACTTGAATTCGTCCATGCTCATCTTGGCCGAGTGGGAGCCTTTGGCCTTCTTCAGTATGTTCAATTGGCTCATTTCCGACTGCATTTCACTGTTCTGATCAGTGATCTGCTGGATGACGTCTGAAATGTAGTCGCAGGACTCCTGGGTCTTGGAATTGTCGAATCGTTTCCTGGTTTTCTGACTCTGGAGCTCTAAGCCTTCGTTGGAGAACTGCTTGATCTTGGACGACTTCTCGAGGTCCTTGAATTGATCCATGGCATGCTCTATCTTGGTTCTATTCTCCTGAAGAAGATTCTTATCCAATTTTATGCTACTGTCACCAAGCCAAGTCTTCAATTGGTCTCTCAGCCTTTGCAACTTCTTGATCTCCTTCTTCAAATCACTCTCCAACTTTTCTTTTTGCGAGCTGATTTCCGTGGTCAAGAGCTTGTCATGGATGTCATCAAACACCTGTAGCCCTTCGGCGATCTTCTTATTTGTCTTGTCAAACTCTTGTTGGAGTTTCCTGGCACTCATGGTTGCTGGAGAAGAACGAGGCGATTAACAGTGGGAAAAAGATTGATATGGATACAAATGCGATAGTGGATAAACTGAATAGCAAGCAAACCTTAATGCCGTAGAGTTCCAGCGGATAGTGCCCGTGTCGTGGTGGTGATTTTTGTCTTTGGTTCTGAATGGAACCGTTCAGTTGGACTCCTTAGAAAAAAATAGGTAGGTCGTGCTGAGAAGTATTACGGACGGAGGGTTACGCGCGCGGGAGGGTTTCTCCACAGAACAGGCAAAGTCCGGAGTAGAGGACGGTAGAGACTGGGGAAGGGGTGGATAATGGAGTGGTGTGGAATGGAAAGGGAAGGAGAGGGGAATGGGGGAATTTTCCAAATTTTTCTATTTGTATTTTTGATTAATCTACTATATTCTGTATCTAGGCTCTAGAGTAAGCTGCAGTGCTGAAGAATTCGGAGGGTCTGTCTGGTCTAGGATGAATGGAAATGTAGGATACACTCTAGAACTGGATTCAGACAGTTATTTTGATGCATATTCAGGAATCTCCGTGACTATGTTGCTGGAAACGTTCTATTCCAAACATAGAACTTCATCAAATAATGTCCCAGGCAGCTCCAAATACCGGCTCAATTCAACGGGCCCACCTCCTGCTTTAAGAACTCTTCGCTGAAATGGTTCAATTGCTTGAAGTTGTACTCAAACCCGTCCACTCCCCCGTAGTAGGGGTCCTCAACAATGCGGTCAAACTCAGAATTGGTCAGCCATTTTCCGAACATCGACACCACCGCCTTGCTGTCCCGTGGCTTGGCGTACAATAGGTCCGAATGGTTGGACTCGTCCATGCCAATGACGTAGTCAAAACGGTTGAAGTCTGCACCGGAGATCTGCTGAGCAGAATGGTTAACTGGAACACCATGTTTGCGGCAGGTTTTCACAGTACGACTATCAGGAGACTCACCAATGTGCCATCCACTAGTTCCGAATGAATCTATGTTGCTAAAATAATCAGAGTAGCCCAATTCCTTGACCTTGTGTTTGAACACGGCCTCTGCCATAGGAGAGCGACAACTAAAATGTTAGTGTGGAAACTGAGATTAAGGGAGTTTGAGCTTTCAACAGAAGTCGGATTTTACGTACTAGTTGCCCAAGCATACGAAGGCCACGGAGATCTGTTTCTCCTTGGGGTTGAATAGAGGTGCCATGGTGAAGGAAAGAAAGAATTGTAGATATGGCAATCCGCTTGTGCGCGACTCATATAGTGTGAAGGGAAGTGAAATGGAAAGAACAAGAAGAAGAAGAAAGAGCAAGAATTGGGTTTAAATATGTTGGAACCAACTTCGTACGCTACATATTGAAAAGAATAAGATAGAGAGTTAGTAATTGATAAAGCAGCGTTCATGGCACGGTACGGAAATTATCCGGAGTTTGCCTAGAATTAACGATATCTTTTCTACCTGAGACTTACCCTTATTGGAAATTCGATAACTATAGAATGGTAGTTTTCACTCGCTACAGGGACAAATAAGTAACATTGACTAACAGGTACACTTTACAAACATTATAGTACAGTTAATTGTCGTTATGAATACTGAATCACACGGTCTCGCTGAGGCAGTGGCAGTCTAGCCTCTACCAACAGCAACAGCAGAAGGCTCGGTATTCCCTCACTGGATACTGGAAACAACAAACTGCTTCCACTCGTCAAAAGCAACCGGCTCGTACATGAACTTGAAATCCGAGTCCTCCATCTTCGGCTTCTTTTCATTGAAAAGATTATCAATGTCATCGCCATCATCCACCATCTCAATGTCACGCTTGATGCCATTGACATGGCCATTTACCTGCACCGCCTCTGCTGCGGCCGCTCTGGCGCAGTTCTCAATCACCTCCGACGAAACTAAGTCCTTGATGCTGTCAACCTGTCTAAATGCTGATGCAATGGCCGCAGGCCTGATCTCACATGTCCATTCACCTTCATTGATCGCAGGAGATAACGGAGATTTGGCGGGCTTGCCATTGATCAACGGCGAGGCAGTGACTTCTGCAATAGACTTGTCCCTGAGTTCGGTGACAGACTCGTCCAATTCCAACAAGTTGGCCAATGAAGCGTAGAAGAACATTTCAGGATCACTATTGGAAAGTTCTCTTCTCTTGGCAGCCTTGGAGTCTGCATCACTGTGACTGAAAATGTCCGCATCAGTGGTAGGAATTGGTGCGGCTGCAGTCTTGACCGTGTAGTTCGGAGATTGACCAGTTGGTGTATTCTTATTGCTATGGTTCTGGCCGACTTGCGGAGTAGCAATGCTAATTGGAGTCTTGGTGGCCGTCATCGAACCTGGCGAAGCAGCCGTGCCGGCTGGTGTAGGAATACTTCCAACATTCATTGGTCCCTTGTTAGAGCCCTTCCGTCTAGGAGGAGGATTAGTGGGTTTCTTCGTCTGTGGATGGGGAGTGAGTTTGACTTGTTGCTGTTGTTGTTGTTGTTGTTGAAGTTGTTGCTGAAGTTGGAATTGCTGCTGCTGCTGCTGTTGCTGTTGCTGCTGCTGCTGCTGCTGCTGCTGCTGCTGTTGTTGTTGCTGTTGTTGGAGTTGTTGTTGAAGTTGCTGCTGCTGTTGATGTGGAATTGGCTTCACCTGACCAGCAGCACCAGGTCCCATTTGATTGGCCATCAATGGTGACACATTAGTAGGCATCATTGGACTGCTATTAATGTTCTTCTGTTGGAAGTTGTTGTGACCTTGGTTTGCTTGCATGTTGGGCCAATTACTGTTTGGACCAAGAGCAGCAGGGGGCTGTTGTTGATTAGTTGGAATAGATACTTGGTTACTAGCATTAGCACCACCAACAAACCCAGAATTATTAGGAGGTTGGTTTTGGTTTTGGTTTTGGGTGGGTGGTTTGACTTGGCCTTGAGCCTGACCCTGTGCTTGATTTTGCTGTGATAACTGTTGTCTTCTGATTGCAAATTGTTCTTTCACATAATCAAAATACTTCTGATACTGAGACCGCAACTTTTCAAGCAAATCTGGGCCTGCCAAGTAAACTCCTCTTTGAAGATTCTCCATAATATTCTTCGTCATATATTTCATCTGGATCAACCTTTTGGTGCCTTCAGTAATCTTGGTAAGAATAAAGAAGTAACTAATGATATTATCAACATTGGAATATTGCTGTGCAATCTTGGCCATGGTTTCTCTGACCATGGTCTTTTCCTGGGGAGACAACATCGCTGTCACATCCTTCAATACCACATTGTTTCTAGACACTTCATCAAGTAACTGTCTTAACTTCAACTTCATTTCATCAGTCAATTGAGGCAAAATTGCAGCAATAGAATTTCTCGCATTCATCCGGTTAGCCTGCTGGTTCCGCTGGTTCTGCTGGTTCTGCTGATTTGGATTCAGCTGTTGTTGGGGTTGGGGTTGTGGTGCAGGTGCTGAGGGTGCTTGTTGAGGGGGAAGTTGTTGTTGATGAAGTTGCTGTTGGGGTGGTTGTTGAATCTGATGCTGATTTTGCGATGACTGTGGAGGTTGTCCTTGCAGTTGATTCAAATTTGTCGACTGCTGATTAAAGTTCGCATTAATTGCGTTCGTATTATTCATTTGCATCTGATTCATTGGTGCACCTCTTTGAGCCATCAATGGCGAAGACAGATTGTTCATAGGAACTTGAGACTTCATCACTGGTGTTTGATTCATACCCATATTTCCCATCAATGGCAGCTGTTGTGTTTGGTTTGGAATCTGGTTTTGAGGGATTTGCTGGTTCTGAGACATTTGACCTTGAGCACCCTGTTGATTCATTTGACCCTGCATTGCATTTTGCTGCTGCAGAAGTCTCTTCTGGTGCATTGCCTGATTGTTCATAACAGGACTACCACTAGTATTGGAACCAGCAAGTCCGTTTTGTTGTTTCCACAATTGATTTTTTTGATGGAGAATGTACTTTCTGATGAATGCCTCTTTCTGATTTTGGTCTAATGTAGTCTGGATGGCTCTATTTCCTTGAACTCTATTTAACAAAGTCATTGCATCAGCGCTGTACTTCATGATATCCTGCTGGGAGATTTGGAAATTTGGAGGTTTGAGTTTCCCATTGGGGTTATTGGATTGTTGTTGAGGTTGGTTCTGCTGCATTTGTGGTTGGGGAATCAGCTGGGAAGTAACCGAAGATTGTTGTGATTGTTGTGATTGCTGTAATTGCTGAGGCTGGATCATTTGCAGAGGATTTTGGCCCGCCATATTGTTCCTTTGCTGCATCTGCCTCTGCACGAACTGCTGTTTCTGCTGAGGAGTGAGGTGATTGATATTGAAACCCATGTTGTTCATCGCAGGAGTGGTATTGTTATTGGTGGAGTTGGTGTTGTTGGTAGCAGCTTGGTTCATATTCATGTTGATGTTGTTCTGTTGATTGGGGGGTTGTTGGTTCTGCTGTTGTTGTTGTTGTTGTTGCGACAGCTGTTGCATTTGCTGACCAGCCATGTTTTGTTGGCCCATTCTCTGTTGGCCCTGGTTGAGTTTCTGCTGGTGCTGCTGGCGAATGGCCAACTGCAAATGGGTATTGTGGATGTCCTTAATCAACGGCATGGCGGTGGCAGGAATTATCTTCTTTTGGTAGCAGTCGAACACCTGGGTCCAGGTATTGACCCCAGGGGGAATATTGGGGATCTTGGACAACAACGCTGGCGGAATGGGCGAATTCCTGATCAGATTGCTGATCTGCTGGATCTGTTGATGGGTGGTCTGCATGTTGAACTGGCCGTCCTGGCCGGCCTGAGCCGGCTGCTGGGGTACCTGCAGCAGTTGTTGGGGCTGCTGGGGCTGCTGGGACTGCTGGATGGTCTGTTGCTGCTGTTGCTGCAGATTGCCCAGCATGGAGTTGTTGCGCATCTGGGCCTGGATCTGCGCAGCCGACTGCTGGCGGGCCTGGGCCTGCTGCTGGAGGAAGTTCATGTTCTGGGCCTTGATCTTCTGCTGGTTCTGGGCTTGGCTCTGCGGCATGTTCATGGCGGGCTGGTTCTGGATGGCGCCGCCACGGGCACCTATCATATTCTGCTGCTGCTGCTGTTGTTGCCCCATGGGAGGCTGCAGCGCCTGGGGCATGGGGGCGGCGGCACGGTTGTTCATATTGGTGCGCAACTGCTGGATCTTCTGCTTGATGAGACGGAGGTACTCGTCGCGGGTCTGCGACTTCATGAAGGTGTACTTCTCGAACTCCTGGGCAATTGTGGCGCCGCGCAGGGCGTCGTGGTTGGCGCCCTGCATGTCGCGGAGGGTGTTGGAGAGGATCTGCACCACCTTCTGCCGGTCGGATACGGCGTACATGGAGTGCCACGAGTTCATGCCCTGGGGCTGGTGCATGTTGTTCATGGTGGGGCGGGAACAGAGTGCGGGAGGTGCGGTGCCAGAACGGTTTTGAGGGCGGCAGAAAAAGGGAGTGCCAGGAGACGGGGGCTATTTGGGGCAGGAGAAGGGCAGGAATGGCAGGAAAAACACCAGGATGGAGGAGATAGCCACGGGTAGACGATAGAGGGGCTAGTGGGGCCGTCGAGGGGCCGTCGAGGGGGGACTTGAGGGAGGAGCCGGTGGGTTGAAAGACGGCGCACCCTGGATCGCCCGGTAGGAGGGAGAGGACACGGGGGTGGTTTTTTCGAGGCGAAAACGGGGCCAGAGGGATGCAGCGGTCTGTGGCAGGCACAGACGAGAGCGGGAGGAACGCCTGGGGGTAGGGGACGAGACCTCGGGAGAAGCAGTGGAGTCACTAACGGAGAAAAGTCAGGATCTTATGAGAGGAAAAAACACTCGCACACAAAAAATTGATTAGCAACGGTGGGGCAGGTGCTTACGTGAGCCTGCGGAGACTGGGGGGAGAGAGAAAAGGGGGAAGAGAGAAGGGAGTGGGAGAAGGAAAGGAGGAAAGGAAGGAGAGGGATTGAAGGAGAGAGAGAGCGAGAGAGCAAGAGCGAGAGATAGAGTGACATTTAAACCGAGGCTACCAGAAATCAGAGGGTCTGTATTGAAGCTCTACTCTCCCTACCACGTGACCCGCGGCACCTGGTGATGCTGCCGGTGCCATCCGGAGCTGGCCCCACTGGTTGGCGACGGCAGTAGGGATGACTAGGCGGTGTCGGGTGACTGGCAGATGCAGGGGCTCGGGGCCGGGGCGGTGCGGCGGTGTTTTTAGGTGGTGGTGGCGTTGGTGGTGCCGCGGGGGTTTTGGGGCGAGAGTCTCGCGAGAGGTTTAGCCGTTCGGCTGCGGCGGTGTCGCGGTAGAGCCAGGAAGAGAATATAATATGGCGAGGGATGCAATGAGGGCACAATTCGGGAGGCGCCGAGACGGGGGAGGATGGCGGGGTGTGTGGTGGAGGTATGGGGCGATGGTGGCAGTAGAGGCGGCGATGGAGGGAGATTCTCGGGAGGAGAGAGGGGACGAGGCGGCGATGGGGCCACGGTGTGGCGTTGGAGCACGGGTCCAGATTTTGTCGCTACGGCTAGCGAGGGGGAGGGGGAATAGAGGGAGGGAGGGATCGACTGAAGGATAGGGTGTGATCTGCTAGTTGAAATGCTGGATCGGTCTAACTTAATGGGTGGGATCTGTTAGGTGAAAAGGTGGGGTATGTTGCGGGATCTAGCTGTAGAGTGGGATCCAACAATAGTGTGGCTCCGGAGCGGGCTCGGTGACGGGCCCGGTACGGGGCTCTGGCGCGAGAAATAAAGAAGTCGCCGGAACCATTACAATATGATATAGAGTTGGATGATTCCCTAACTATTTGTCTGTAATTGTGGACCAGCTTCTATGTATATCTATCCTCTGCTACCCATCATTTTCAGTCTCCCTCTCTTTTTCTATCTGATCTCGTTTCACTCTCGGTGCGGGCCCGATAGTGCGAACAATGCTCGTCTGCGCAGCCACCGTGACGTGTCCTAGGGAGTCCTACAACTCCATGGAAGGGCTAGCACCATTGCAACAGTATCATTCAAGGCAATCTACTCTACTCTACTCTACTGCATTCTCATGGTCATCTAGTCATTCCCACCTTTCCTCTATCATCTTCTCTCTCGCGTGGCACCCATGCTGCACTCATTATGTGCCCCGAAACAGGCGCTCCTGATATCTTTTCCTAGGTGGGAAATGGCTCCCGAGTGGGGTGGAAAGAAAGAGACACTGCGGTAAGACACTGTGGCGAAGACGACGAGTAGAAGTGGGAGGCCCCATTGAGTGGAAATGAGGGGACATTGGGGCAAATCGGGGGGACGTCTTGTGCGGCAGGCCCCGTCCTCAACGGCGCAATTTCAGGCACATGCGGAGTGTCAGCTGCATGCACTGCGGTGCCCTGGAAAATGAGGGAATGAGAGAATGGGAAAAGAGGGAGAGAGAGAATAGGAGGAAGTGGATGTATGGGTGGAATTGTGGCTAGAGTGTAGTTGGAGTGTATTTGGAGTATATTTGGAGTTTGGGCGTAGGGGGGATGGGATCCTTGGTTTATTCGTGTAGAGGACCCTGGTTTCGCAGTACTGGCTCGTAGAAATGGCGAAATACGGAGTGAGAGGAGTGAAAATTGGAAATGTGCTAACGAGAAATTGCGGCAATGGGAGAGGGAATGGAAATTAGGAATAAGGCGAATGGCACGGCGTCCTTCGTCCTTCGCCTGGATATCTGGATCTTCTCTGAATGTCTTCCTCAAATCCGTCGATCCTGTGCCTCGTATTGCTACGTCACTTCTTCTCTGTTGTCATGACAGCTCCTTCCGGTTCCGGTTCCACAACGTTCTCACTACCCAGGCGCGGCTCGTCCCGTGTAGCCACCCCAAAATTGCTCGAGGATCCGTGGTGAGGCCAGACTGGGCCCCGCCGATCTGGAACGTGACCAGATTGGACCATTTGTTGCATTTCTGGAGTCTAAGCCTACCCAGAGATAAACGTGGGTGAGCTTATCTAAGGGAGGATGATTGAGTGGCTATTAAAATTTAGTACATGCTTGCAATTATGCTCATTCTTTCATGGATTTATGAATATTTGTTTTTGGTATTTGAATTTTTCTTCATGGTTTTATGAATATTTGATTTTCTGGTGATCCTGGCCATTGTAGTTTGACCGATCCCAGAATAGTAAATATTCCGAAAATTGTCGGGCCGGGATCGGTATAGAGAGTTCCAGAAACGGTATAATTTGGGTGGGGTGTGAAATATTCCTTATCGCAAAACTATGAGTATATTGTGTTTTGGTAATAAGAGTCATTTCTTAGTGTCTACCGAATATTCTGTCCTCTCGTTTCTGTTCTCCCTCTCCCTGTCTGCTGTTTCTGTCCTCTTAGTAATGTCCACTGCAGTTCACCTCCCATTTATGCATCTATCGCTTCTGTCTATCACAATTCTAGTGATATCACTTCTCTTCTCTCTCAATTCTACACCCCTCGATTCAGTAGCTCCAATTTCTGCCGTCTCATTTCTGTCTATGGCAATACTACATCTTCCGCTTCAGTGAATCTCGTTCTGTCCTTTGCATTCTATGCATCCTTTTCTCTCTAGTCAAAACACAACTTCTCTTCTGTCTACTCTTCCATCTCTTCTCTCTACATTCCGTCTGTACCTCTCCTCTCTTCCTCCTATTCTTTCCCATTTCACCCTCTATCCCTTCTCTCTATCCCTTCTCTCTCTACACCCCCTTCTGTACCTTATCTATTATGCTGTCTATACTGTGGTGTAGGTTCTCTTGATGGCCCTCTTGTCCTCGTACGTCCTCTGTTCCGCCTCATCGATAAACTCCGTCTCGTGGGTCAATTTCCACTGCTGCTTCACAAACTTGAGTCCTTGAGTATTCACTCCCAAAAGATTGGCCGTACTGGCCAAACTGGCCCGTAATTGCTCCTTGACCTTGAGAATCTGGTTCTTGATAACGGGGTCCTTTTGACTCACCAATTCCCGGGCATTGGACCGTACAATGAAGAACAACACCTTGCAGATCATCGACATGTTCACCACATTGGCAGTGACATTGTCACTGTTAGTCCAGATCTCCACGAACTTCAACAACCGAAGCGAGTAGGAAAACGGAAGCACCAATAAGGCGTCGTCCAATTGCGCTGCCTTAATCTTAGACAAGACACTCAATACGTATTCTTGGCCCGACATTTTAAATGCCATCAAAATGGCATTGGGGGAAGGCTTTACGGGAAGTACCGATGTCTTCTTCTCCTGATACACCTTCAAGTGCTTCTCGTAGTCCTCATGCGCTTCCAAGTCCTCAATTCCAATATCCATGGCCTCCATCAATTTTTCACCTGCCTTCAACGACTCCACCGTTTGCTTCGAAACCTTGGTAAATTCATCTGATTCCTCTTCGTCCTCACCAATCTTTCCGTCCCTTGGATCGTCCTCCAAGGACTCAAGCAAAGTATCCTCGTAGAGTTGGTCCATTTCTTTTTCTCTCTCTTCCTCAAGGAAAACCTGGTCGTCACTTGCACCCCACACCCGGATCGAATGGTCGTGGGAAGTAGACACCATGAAGCTTCCGTCGCTACTGACACTCAAGCACCACACTTCTGACTGGTGGGCTGGAAGTTTCTGCACACATTCGAATTTATCTCCATCCCAATATTTGATGAGACCGTCTTTTCCCGAAGAAAAGAAGTTGTGGCTATCGGGAATGAATTTGACGTTCATAATGGAGTCTTGGTGGGCAAAGATCGACTTATGGCAGTCTCCGAAGTCCAACCCCCAGATTTTGACATTTTTATCGGCAGAAGAAGTGATGATCAATTTGCTATCGTCAGAGATATCGATGGAAAGAACAGGCAATTTGTGGCCGTATAACGTGAGGAACAATTTGAGCGAGTCAAGGAACACCACCTGGACGTTGTTATTCAACAACGACACCGCCAAATATTTGGTATCAGGAGAGATTTTGACACATAGAATGTCCTCGTTTAATTCGAGGGTCTGACTGTGCACAAATGTCAACCGGGATACAGTGGTGTTGGAGCCAGGAATGACATCCTGCTGGACCTTGAAGTTCCAGAACTTGACGGTCTTGTCGTTTCCTCCAGTTACTAAAGTTTTTCCATCGGGAGTCAAATCAAGAGACCAGATGGCAGAGCCATTTTCATCGTCCTTGGTAGAGCCAGAATCGTGTGCTCTTTCCACCCGATCCACCAAAGAAGACGTGGCCAAGTCGTACAATTCCAAATCACCATTTTTGAAACCAACCACCACCAAGGTTCCTCCGGGCAAAAACTTGCAACACAAGGCATAGCCACCCTCCAAGGCAAATGTTCTGATGACATTGGACGTCTTGACGTTCCAGATTTTCAATTCTCCGTTGGAAGCTGTGGCCAATAATTTATCATCGGAAGAGAGATCCATGGCCCTGATATCGTTTCTGTGGCCGAGCAAGTCGATGGTGTGTGTTTTGTTGGAGTAGATCACGCCTGGCTGGGCCTTTTTCACCAGTTCAGGCACAGGAATATTGTGGAATTCAATGCTATTATTGGTTAAAGAAATGAGCAAGTCGAGTTTCTTATTGGAAGATTGCACCCAGGTGCATGACTTGATCTTGGAGATAGTTCTGATGGTGGTGAACGGAGTGATGAGCATGCTGATTTCAGAGTTGGTCAAGGATTCCAAGATTTCCTCGTCATCATAGCCTTTTTCCTTCAATCTCTTGGTTCTTTTGGCTATTCCCTTCTTAATTTCGTCGTCGCTTCTGATGCGGAACAACTCGATAGTTCTGTCGGCGTTCTGCACGTAGAATAACTCGACAATGCCCGAAGCGGTCTTCAAGTTCTTGAATTGGATATCATTGCATCTAGCCTTGGATTGCTTCTCAAAGGCGCCTCTTTCCCGGATTTTCTGCTGGTCTGGCTGGGAAAGGTCCACCAGCCACACCTTGACCTGGTCCTTGTTTCCGTTGGTGATGACCAAGTTTTTGGAGGAGTTTATTCCCATTCCCCAGCAATCGGAAGTGTGTGCCAAATGAGTCTCCACACATTGCTCGCTCTTCAACTCCCATAACTTGATGAGACCATCTTTTGATACACTCAAGATGTAGTCTTCCATTTCGTCGAGATTTTCCGAGTTTTCATGTTCCGAAAGGAAGGTTAACCCGGTGATCGGGCCCTTGTGACCTTTGAGTTTGAAGAGACCTTCCTCTCCCACCAAGTCCCACATGATAATGGAGGAATCAGACGAGCCCGACATCAATCTGGTGCCACTTCTGTCGAATTGGAGTATGCTGATGGCCGATTTGTGACCCTGGAAGTTTATAAGTACTGAGGAAGAGGTGATATCCCACACCTTGATGGAGCCGTCAGCATGGCCTGCGGCCACAAGGTTGGTCTGTTCATGATGGGCCAAGAAGGTGATGGGTGAGGGTGCCTGGGAAGTTGAAGCATTGGAAGCTCCCGGGGTCAAGCCGTCTCTTATTCTGGAAACAATCTCTCCGGACTTGATATCCCAGATGAGAATCTCTTCCAACCCAGCGGAAAGCGCTCTTCCTGCGGATTTTGAGCTGTGACCGGCACTTGGTGGGAGCCACACAATGTTGGACAGTGAAGAAATCACACCAAAGCACTTTTCTTGCTCGTAACGATCATAAGACTTGACCATTTTGGTGTAGGAGATATTGAATTTTTCATCTCATCATCGCATTTGAGATGGGCAAGGTCACGTGTGGGTGCAAAAAGATTGCAGCCAGGAAGTGAAAAGAAGAGGGCAGTGGGAGAGGGGGTTTGGGCCGGGAGAATTGCCCGTTTGGTCAGGGGAGCCCTGGAGTGGAGGTTTCTGATTGGTTCGTACTCGTTTGGCTATTTTGGTGGGTTTTTTGTGATGAGCATTAATATGAGACATATATAAAGCATAGAAAAGTGAAATTAGGGTGGTATAGAAATTAGCCAACGATTAGGCAAGTAATAAGTGATCTTCGTACTGCACTAATGTCTTGAATGTTTCATGTATTTACAACCAATATTTCCCTTGATTTGACTACTCTATTCTCATTTTTCACCTTTCTTCCCTTGATTTGACTACTTTATTCTCATTTTTCTCATCATAAACATGAAATACTGTGTTGTGTACCAATGATTCCCTATCACTTGTGGCTGTCTATTCCATATTAAAACATTATCCTACTTAAATATCTCCAGCAGTCTAAAATATATATACCCCAACTGCCGCCAAAAACGCTGGTACCCAGTACATACTGTCTCTGGAGGAAGCAGCAACATTGTGCGACGACGACGATGGCTTGGAAGAAGAGCCCGACGAGGTGTGTGAGGAAGATCCTGAGGAAGATCCTGAGGAGGTCGTGGTGCTTGAAGTAGGATTTACTGAAGTGTTTGGTGCTTCCTTGGATCCTCCTGTCCAACAGTACTCCTCAAAGCACGACTTGCATTCGTCCGATTGGGACTGGCCCAATCTCTCCTGTGTCCGTCTGATGATTGCACATCCCACACATTTTGCCCAGTTGGAGTCGTCGGAAAAGTTTCCTCTGGTGGCAGTCTCGAACCCATTTTGAATCACTCCAAATTTTTCAGAGTCATCGTAGGCCATCTTGAAGGTAGAGGTGTTGGACTCATGCGAGTAGTGCGAGTTGGGGATGTACACCACCAAGGGAATGTCGGTTTCGTTCAAGCCGTCGACGTTGTGGAATTTGACCAAATCCGACAAATTATGAGCATCACATCCCAAAAAGAGCGGCTTTTGGTTCAATTTTTCGTCCAAGTACTCGTCGATGGTAGGGGCGAAAGGGAAGGGAGCTCCTTTACCCTGGTTGGTGAATTGTCTGGTGTAGGTGTGTGCTGCGGAGGTACCGTTGGGCCAGTTGTCCGGGGTATCAGCCGAGTTGTCGAAGCCGAAAATCACATCCACACCTCTCGATTGCTGGATCAAAGGGTAGAACGGCACGTTCTGGGCATCTTCGCCTCCGTCAACCAAGAAAAGCGTCTGGTTGTTGACGATGGCCTCGACGTCGGAGTTTTCCAGGTTCAAGAACGGGTTGGGCTGGTAGGAAGCGACGTCGACCTCGGAATAGCTCATTTTTTGGAGAATGGAATTGAGCACCGATTTGATGGTTCCGTCCAAGCCAGAGGACCCGAGACGGATCAATGCCTGGTTGAAGAGCGAGGACGAGGTTCCCATGATAAATCCTGCGTTATCGAAATTGACCACACAGGCATCAGAGGCATTGGGCTTACCGTTGTCCATCTGGGTGCCAATATATTGTACGTCACTGAAACTCTTCAACGAAGGGTCCCACGAGCCCAACTCGAAAGGGTTGATTTCCACCACGGTGGAGTTTTCGTTGAGGATCTGGGTCCCGGGGGTTCTGCCATTGGCCACCACCATGGGGAACGGCATATCCTGGTTTTTGAAGCTGGTCAAGTTGCGGATTCCAGCCCAGGTAATGTTGGCACCTCCGTCGGAGTCGTTGAAGAACTGGTGAGACAAGGCACGGCCCCAGATGTCGGTGACCGAGGTCTCGAACCCGGCGTCGGACTTCGCACTGATGGATTTCTGGATTGAGCGATAGTACTGCGCGGTTTTGATCACGTTGATGCCACTGGGATTAAAGATGGAGTCCTCCAAATCCCAGATATTGGCAGAGCCGTCGATGATGTCCTTGACAGAAAGCCAGTTATTCATCACCAACAGGCCCACCAACCAGTTTCCGCCAGAAAGCCCTGCCAAGTAGGTGGTCGACTGAAGAAGACCGCCCAATCCCGAATGGACGGCATCGTCAAACCGGTTGTCTAGGGCCAAAATCTGCCCTGCGCCGTTCAACATGGCGCGGTAGCCGCCGCCACTGAACGCCAACCCAATGGTGATGTTTTTTGTTTTTGCAGCGTTTTCCACGAACGAGTGCGGGTCGAATCCGGAGAGATTGGCGGTTTTCGATAAGAAGTCCACCAAATTGGGGTTGGTTTTGGCGTGGCGACTGGCTACGTAGTCGTGTTCTTGCTGGGAGATGTTCTGGGCCTCCCGTATTATGGCCTGCGAGGGGCAGGCCGTACGGTACGGCTGGTAAGGGTCTCTAGACGAGTCGCCGAAAAAACCACCAAAAAGGCCGCCACCAGAGGAGGAAGCGGAAGAAGAGGCACTAGCAGAGCCGCTGGAGCTGCTGGAGGAAGACGGAGATGAAGATGAAGATGAAGATGAAGCAGAGGCGCTGCTGCCGCTCGAGGAGGAACTGGAGTCATCCCAAGGCCATTGGAAGGCGGCGACTTGAGACGCCATGAACACAAACAACCAGAGCTTCAACATGGATCTGAGCATTGTGGGGGAGGGCACCGTGGTGCAGGGTATAATGTGGTGAAGGGAGAGACTAGGAGTCTTAGGTGGTGGTGGTGGTGGTGGTGGAGAAAGAGCAGCAGTAGCGAGGACGAGATGGGGCGTTGTGGGGCCTATATATAGGTTAGTGACTCGCATCGGGAATAGAGGCCCTGATACGCGAAACATGGGGATTGCTGCGTTTGCTGCCGAAGAAGAAGATGAGAAAGCAACGCATGGCTCGGGAATGTAGAAGAGAGGGAGAGAGGAGAAGGAGAAGGCGAAGGAGAAGGAGAAGGAGAAGGAGAAGGAGAAGGAGAGAGAGAGGATAGGAGGATAGAGTGGAGGATAGAATGGAGATAGGAGTGGAAAATGGAGGATGATGTGGATGGAGATGATGAGAGATGTGCCAAGCACGTCAGCTGCCGCAATAGGCAATGCCCCATGTGCGAAACAGGAAATGGTAGAGAGAGGAGAGAATTGTGTGGATGGGAAGCTCCTGATGGGGATGGGTTGGTATCGGTGAGGATATGGCATTGGTGAGAATGGCATTAGTGAGAATTACATTTCCCATGCTATTGTGAGGACTAACCAATATTGTGAGAACTATTCAATAGTGTGCGGATATGAAATCCATATTCTCTAATTTGAACCCCAATACGAACATCCACTTTGCCCAAAAAAATGGGGTTAGTTCCCCGGGAAACTAAGAGATGCTCAAAGCAGACGTTGATCATAATTGAAGAGCATATTTTCCACACTATTATCACTATTATCACTCCTACTACCCCATTCCATCCGTTCTAACCATACCCTATTACTATTCTATGTCAACCATTCCATGACAACTATCCTATCAAACTTATCAATTAAAGATGTCCAGTCAGGGTTTTCTCCACAGCCCTATCCCTCGCAACGGCGTGGCAGCTACGACCTGTGCCCGTAATCACGGTTGCTGCGTGTCTCGGAATCTTGGCTCTCGGCAGCGGTGCCTGTGATTGTGGCATCTCATGTGGATAAATGCTTCACTAGCGATTCCAAGCGACATGACAATTCCATCTTCTCTCTATTTAATTCTTGTGATTCACTTCCACTATTTTCCTCCACTCTTCTCTTCTCTTCACCTCTCTTCTCTGGCTTCCCTCACTTTTATTCGTTGCACTGTCTATCCACCGCATGGAAGATCTAATTTAGGCATACGGCTCTTCTACGAAGAATCGCTACGGTTGCTCCCCATGGCCCATATCATTTCCCTTTTGGGTAAAGATCGATTCTTGCCATCCCCACAGCTTCCTTCCCTGTTGACGTCGCTGTCATACCTACGTATTCCACAGTTGCTTCGCCTGCACTGCGCCAAACCCGAGACTTCCATCTGCACTTCGGAGTATCTTTCCGAGAAGGGCGGTTCCTGGTTCCTGATCTTGCTATGAACGAGGCCGCAGCCACTGAAGCACTGGAGGGGGTGCTGAGGTCGTATTTTATGTCGGCTTAAGCTATTGTTCGGATAATAGGAGATACGAGAACAGTGGGGGAGTATAGTATGGGAGCATTGGAGGTTTTGCAATATCAGAGGATTTCCAAGCAGAGATTGGAGGTATGGAGATCAATGAAGTACATGCGGAGATGTTTCTATGAGCACACACTCGGGAGAATTGACATGGAAGTGGTTAGTAAATTGAGTAGGTGATTGCTCTCAAATTAATATGGGTGAGGAATCGATTAACTCAACTCAGACTTTCTGATTGCATCTTCTGTGAGTAATTGACCCAATATCAGCATGTACGGCTCCCCCGGAAAGCCTATATATCGACTATCGTCGCAATATTGGATTGCCTAATCTTGAAACGTACTACCTCTACCCATTAATACTCAATATGTAGTATTGCTCCTATGTAACTGCTCTGGTTTTCTTTGGTTCACACGGTATTAATTCAGAATCTCTCATTCAATGCTCTTGTCTTCACCCTCTATGGGTCAGTACACACATTCATCTATAGCCGCAGTCTATCTGCGATGCAATTTATTAACTTAAATATAACTGCAATATAACTTAAATAAAACAGCGCAGTCTATCTTACCTAAGACTGTGGACCACTACACATTGATCTCATTCTATCTTCATTCTATCTACTCTATCCACCGTGCCTTCAACTGTTTACTGCTCCACTCCCTGGTGACTTGACACAATCGGTCTGTCAATTCTCACTGCAAATCGCTCTCCTCCTCATTGTAATATTCACTCAATTTTGCCTTGGTCATAATGGGAAGGTCTGATTCACATCAATTCAGCTCATAATAGCCTGGTGTCTTGATCACAATCTGAACGTCAGACACCAATAATCCTCTCACAGCCGCTTTTCTCCAAGACCGCCCTCCACTCCTTCTAACTATTATTCTCACCTTAAGCCTTCATCGAAATCAGAAGATCTGAAAATCCGTTTAACTATTCCCAATAATCGCTCTCCTTAACTCTCTTCACTCTCTTCTGGTGCCCTTGATAACAATAGGAATCATTCCTCCCGTACAGATGGTGAAGCGACGGTGGTTCAATGCCATGATGGCGGCCCGGATCAGCCCCGCATGCGACGTAGTGGAAACCACCGCATGTTTCGCCGCCAAATCGCGGTCCACAACTCCATTCTTCACATCCTCCTCAAACATCTGCCCGAAGAAGTCTACCATACGGAAGCCGTGCTCATGCAACGACTCCCTCCGGTCGTCCTCGTACAACATGTCGTGCTCGGGGTAGTCCGGGGGAAACACAAACTCAGGAAACCGCTGGTGAATCACCGTCTTGGTAGACCTCTTGTCGCAGAGATTGGAACCTAATCTTTCGCGAATGGATTCCACCACCACGGGGGCATTCTGGGCCGGCCGAAGCCCGGCCCAGGTGATGTTCAACGTGGCACTGGCCCGCTGCATGGGTGACACGTAGAATTTGGCGGGAACGGGGCATCCTGAGGCGATTTCCGCCTCCCATGCCTGGTTGTTCTCTTTTGCCTGTTCCACTCCAAGTGCAGTGAGTTCGGGGTCTGGACCGAATACAATTTCGCCATCGGTCTCCATGCTGTGCCATTTGCGGTACCATTCTTCTAGCCCGTACTTGTGGACACACAAGTTGTGGTAACCCTGGCCGTGGCGGGCAAAAAACACGAGCTTGTAGGCCTCGTTGGGGGCAGCAGTCGCATTGTAGCGCGCCAATTCCGCAGTAATATCCGCCCAAGATTTGGCCCGGCCAAAGTGTTCTTGGGCATGGTTGAATTTGGCGTCATCAGTGGCAGCATCTGATTGGCGAAACATGCCTGGAACCACCTCGTAGCGCCAGGGAAACTTGAGAGAACCGTCGGGATCGCGGGCCTCAAGCGCCTTGGTGTATTCGCTCCAGAACACCTGTTCCTCAAGAACGTCGCCGTGGGCATCGTCGTAGTCGTTGTCGTTGGGAATCAAGAGCGACATGATGGAGGAGTGTAGGAGATAATAGGGGAAGGAAGAGACTCGATGGGGAGACTTGAGCGGGTGATTTTATGAGACTTGATGAGAAGACTCTATATGGTTTGGTGATGAGGTATCTCTATGAAAAGAAAGAGGTATATGAAGGAGATTTCTGAAAGAATAACTATTGCAGAAAAGCGAATATGGCGAGAAAAAGGTTGCAGTCGCGGCGCGGTTGCATTGCATGGATCGTCAGATGAGGCTTGGCAGGTGGGGAAAGAATGGAGAATGAATGGTGAATGAATGGTGAATGAATGGTGAATGAGATATAGAATGCTGGAATGGAAGGTATGGATGGAGTGAGATGGAGCGGATTGGAGATTATATATGGAGTGGATTGGGGACGACGTTAATGTAGGCGTAGATTGGTTTTGGCGGTCTATTTAGCGGAGGCTACTGAAATAGGAGGTCGCACTTTATTGGACTTTGATATAGGTTGCAGTATGGGTTTGATGGTGGAAGTTGCACCCAACGAATTTGCATGTTGAGCTCGGTTTGAGTGGGTGCAAGTTCTTGGTGGTATCTTTCTCCTTCAATTGGTGCCATTGGGCTTTTTCAATCGGTAGAATTAAATGGTGCAGATCCTCCAGGCTGTCTATATAAGAGGTGCATGGAATAGCTCCGATCTCAACAATTGCGTTCATTTCAGCTCAATTTAGGGTGATTACGTCATTGGGTATCCTAAGGAGCATCTTAATCAGTGCTGTAAATTCTTGAATTTTGCAGTCGGTGGTAGAAGAATTAATTCATTCTCTCATTTCTCTGTAACCAGTTATGAAACAGCCGTTATTGTCTTTCTTTTTATGCTTCTTTCTGTTGTAGTAATCTGTTTCATTCTCTACTCACTGCATTCTTCTAATTTCATTCTTAAGTCACAGTATTCATTTTTTCGGTATTCTCTATTGCTGTTAAATCATCTCTTTTTTGCACTCTATTAGCCTTCTTTCAGTCTCTCTCAGCTCAAATTAATTGTGTCAAAATTCAATTTTTTCATTTGCTCAGGTTTGATAATCTATTTCTTAATTCTCCAAATTATTCAGTCTGAGTAAGAAAAAAATCTCTTTATCGAATACTCTCTGGCTTTGCTCTACATCAAGTAACGTACAATATATAAAAATGAAAGCAAACTAGCGTAGTGTACATGAAAGACCCGTCGCCGCGACTATGTCTTTCTCGAGGGACCCGACTTGAAGTCAGGCTTGAAATCCGGCTTCTTGGCCAAGCCCTTCTTGATCTGGAACTTGGCCATAAGCGGAATGTGGTCCGAAGGAAAGTGGGCACTGGGGAACCCAATCAAGTGGGAAGTGTATTCCTCATCCACCTTGCCCAACAAACCCTTGACCTGTAATGAGGGAGTCGAGTACCAGATGTAATCGATGACGTTGGTGAAGCCAGGAGTGAAATTTGTGAACGGAAGGTCCTCGATATGCTCGTAGGCAGATTTCATCTTGAAGGGATGTTTGAACCCTTCGTCGGTGAATTTACCGTAATCTCTTCCGTCCAAATCGTCGTGCTTCGACACGGCTCCGGTGGAGAAGAGCTGGTGCACCGCACTGCCATTGACCGAGTTGAAATCTCCACATACAATCAATGATGCGTTCTTCACTTCTTCGATGGAGTTGGTGTGGTGATACTTCTTCAAAATGCCTTGCATTTCCTCCAACAAGATACCTACCTGCAAAGCCTTGACGTCGTTGTAGGCAGGGTCCCAATGCAAGTGTGTGTTGGCGACAACAATCTTCTCGCCGGTGCTGTTGTGATTCAAGAATGAAATCAATGCAACGTTATCCTTGTTCATGAAACGGTTGAACAAATCCTTGGTCTTCTTGTACTTGTCCGACCCCATGCACACACTATTGTACTCGAAGTTTTGCTTCTGTATCAACGAAAACTTGGAGGTGCGGAAAAAGGTGGCACACCCGTCTACCTTCTTCGAGTCGGCCTCACTCATGGTCTTAGAACGAGTCTTGCTGAAAAACAATCCCTTGTATCCCTTTTCAGCCAAAAGTGGCACCCAAAACTCGTGGAAAGTACTGGTCTCCACCTCTTGCATACACAAGATATCGCTTCCAAATTTCAATACCTCGGCTTGCAAAGTATTTCTTCTGTACTTCCAATTCAATGCCCATGAAGGAGTGAACTTGTACATCTTTGGTGTAGCGTAATGTTGACATAAGGTGTTGTAAGAAACCATGGTAAAGGTGTCTGGATCGTTAGATTCATTAGTGTAAGCATCTGGGTTGGCGACAGGATCGATGACTTCGCCGTCATCGTCCAAAAGAAGCCAATCTCTTGGTTTAGGCTTGGCCCAATTGGTGTTGTCTCTCAAGTATGAAACTACTTCTTTAGTTCCCTTCTCCGAGAGTAAGTTGGCTAACTTGACATCCATGGGATTACCCTCGATACCCAAAAACAACAATTCGATAAGATTACCAAACTCAAGTGGCAAAGTCTTGATGTTATTGTCAAATAAATAAAGGTATCTCAAATTGAAACACAACCCCAATTCCGGTGGAAGATCATTTATTCTATTGTGAGACAAGTCCAAAGTTCTCAAACTCTTCAATTTGCCAATAATGGATGGCACCAGAGTCAATCTGTTGTTGTTCAAGTATAACGATTCCAAGAAGTCATACTGAAAGAGTTTGGCGGAAATGTTCAGCAAGCCTTGACCACATAAATCTAACTGACACCATAATTGTCTTCCTTGAGTCTTTTGTCTCATTCTTTGTTCCTCTTGAATATGATCGTCATCCAATTCCTGGGACAACTTCTTATTGTGTAATAATGCAGCAGTAGTGGTTGGAGTGGTGGCAGCCGCAGAACTAACCTGCTTGGCCTTCTCCTGTTCCTCTAATGCTGCAATAATAGTCTTGGTTGCATCAATCAAGCTGACCGATTTGATCTCACTGTATGGGTTCTTATTCTTTCTGGAATTCGATGCATACTGTCTTGCATAATAATGAGGTATGTTGGCGCTTCTGGACAATTGACATAACTGCTGTTGATGTTGCCAATACACGGTGTTGGGGTTCTCGACATTGGTGGAATTCAACTTTTGGGCAGTGGCCTGTTGCTGAGCTTGAACTTGTTGGGCCTGAACCTGCTGTTGCTGGGCCTGAAGTGCTGCCTGTTGGTTGAAAAACTGCTGTTGAATGTGAGGAGGCTGGCGTGGAAGTTGTTGTTGCAGAGGAGGGTATTGCAGTTGGAATTGGCCCTGCTGCAGCTGCTGTGGTTGCTGGTAGGGCTGCTGTAACTGCAGGGAGGAAGCCAGTGACTGCTGCTGGTTCTGCTGGAACTGTGGGAGGAACTGCTGCTGCATTTGCGGAGGCTGTGCCCGCTGGTAGTTGTTTTGGTACAAGCCCTGACTTAAGTTGTCAGCATAACTGTCGCTCTGTTGGTTGAACTGTCCAGCAGCAAGCGTCCCGGAGGGTTGCAGTTGTGAACCTTGTTGCAATTGTTGCAACAAGATTTGTTGAGCTTGGAGATTTGCTTGAGGTTGTCCTTGAACTTGTGCCTGTTGATATTTGCTATTGATATTCATTCTCTGTTTATTTGTTTCGGCTACCCAATGCGAAAATGACACTTTCGGGATATGTTTCATACGATTTGGCTCAGATATCCTATTGGTATGGGATGAAGTAAGTGTTTGCCTCCGAGGTTCCGGTCGTAGTTACTGGACGAAGAAGGCGACCACTGGTTCCAAGTTTGACAAGAATATTTCAATGGGGGATAGAAACCTTTTCAATGGCTCCAACTGGATGGATGTAGCGTGTGATAGTGTTAAACTCGACGATGTTGTGTAGAATAAAGGATTAAGTTAGATGGAAGTTTTTTTTTGCCAACATTATGGGTACGCGCACGCCTCTGGTTATTGCTAGGGAGGAAGATAACGGGAAACTGGGTTCGGAGATGGAACTAGAGGCATGGGAATTGGTTCAATTGGGAATTGGCGGTTTTATATGGAAAGGAGAGGATTTTTCACCCGAATATCTGGTTGGTTGGCCGTTTTTGTTGGGTGTAGAGGGAATAATTAGGACAAAAGACTCGATTCAGACACACTAGTGCAGAGAACTGCAGAGAACTACTTTCGAATAAGATCTGGCATAAACCAATAGAGGATCTAGAAACAAATGTTAATTTGGAATTATAATTTTTTACCAAAAGTATCAAATTTCATAATTTTCACTTATATTTCACTAACTAGATCTGGTGAAAAACCAGATTCGAAGCAAAGACTTCTGTTGGGAAAATCGGAGCAAACATACAGGTACCGAGGCTTAGAAACGGAGCACACCGATCCTGCGATTAGAGAAGCACACTACCTACGAACATTACCATCACTGCTACCATGGAGTGGTGATAGTATCCTGCACCGTTGTGCGAGCTATGTGCAACACCGGGGCCAGTAGATGCAGGAGCGGAATCAGATACCAGGGTAGATACCAGGGATAACGTAGTTATTTGAAAAGAACCGAGGGTGTGTTCGTTACCATCTATTTCAGAATGCAAGTACTGAATGGTGTTGTAGTGGTTAGAATCAAAAGCGGTCTGGACCTTGGCAACTCCGATTATAGAGGTATTGAATGCGTTAGCAGCGGCAGCAACAGCAAAAAGAATGGAGGAAACGAGGTGGAAAAGAGCGAAAAACTTCATGGTAGTGAGATAGAGATAGAAATGGTGTTATAAGATGAAGATAAACACCAGGGGAGCCAGAGCTGAATTTATATTTATTTTTGAAGCAGAATGGGGGGCTTCAATGGAGTCCTCTAGCCAATAAGAAGTGGTGCTGGAGGAAAATCATGTCGAATGACAGAGACGAGGTCGGAAACAGCCAATAGGAAGCTTTCCGGAGGTTCTGTGAATTTGTACAATCGTGTCTATTGTCGTTTCAGGTGTGTTGCGCTATTCATAGCGAAGAACGCGGTACGCCAGAATTGTGGAACGGACCAATAGGAAGCCAATCAGGACCTGGTCAGAACTCACAATTACCCAATTGGGGGTTGGACCAGGAATTTCTGGTCAAATTCCAAGAATTGGCCAATAAGAAGCCTGCGCTCCCTTACAAAAAATAATTTAGAAGTGCAATAGAAAAGGGGCATTTCAGGCACGATCATTTGGCCAATAGGAAGCCCTCAGGAAGCTCAGAATCCCCAAACTGGCCAATGGGAAGCTGCACGACCATTTTAAGAAATTGAATGAATAGGATATCAGTAGAGAGGCGTCGAGTCAGAATCCCTGACCTGCCATGTGAGGCCTGATCTTGGAATTCTGATTCATAATACCACCTGAATTGGCCAATTAGAGACCAGGGTTGACTCAAAATAATATTCGGTCCAGAGAAGAATTGGCTAATGGAAACGAGGAAGAATTTAGAGTTGTAGCCTTTTCCGTGGCTTACCAATAGGAAGCCAGAAGCCAGGTATCGTCGTTAGCAAATAATGAGTAATCGGTTACAATTACTGACAGAAGCAAGCCACAGTCCGAGAATTGTCCAATAAGAAGCCGCAATTCCAATATAATAATAAGGTTCTATTACTAGGCCCCGTCAAAATCCAATTCCAAGCGGAGAAATCAAAAAATATTATGATCAATGGTGAGGGGCCGCAGAGCTGACTGCAGAATTGGCCAATAGGAAACTCATCTGATGACACGAAAATCCAAATTGGGCGCGTAGGAAACCCTCCTGGCGACACGAAAACTCAGAATTGGCCAATAGGAAGCCGAAGCGATTTAAACAAAGATAACTGGAAAAATCCGTAAAAATCACAGGAATAAACCCAGCTGCGTAATTTCGCCTCAAGAACAATAAAAATGACACCTGGCAATCTCCCAGGGCATATCTGACCATTTTCACCAGAATTAAGCCAAGAGGAAGCCCGGGGTTATTTTTGAAACAATGAACAGACCGTTCCTTTCGGTCCTGGCCCCTATCCAAAATATATTCACAAACATGCCGGCCGGGATGGGTTGCAACACATATTTGCCACCCTGGAGCAGATCTTCCGTTTTGCTTCGGGTGACTCATTCGGAGATACCTGGAGGGGTTTCTATCCGGTGAGTCAGTAACACCGAGTTTTCGGGAGCCGCACATGACGATTTGCACCCATTGACGAACACGGGTCAATTGGGGGAAGTCCGAAGCGACGGAGTCAGAAAAGAGGGAACATCAAGTGTATAACCCAATATTCTGGAAATCCCATGCATCCAGAAGCCAAAAAATGCCAGAATCTATTAATTTCCATGGGGTGCACCATTGTGGCCGCGGAGCCAAATTCTTCTTCGATTCTCCCCATTTTTGGCCAATAAGAAGTCCCCGCAAGCTGCAATTCTGTGTCTGTGTGGGGCGCACTGCCAAGCCACGACCAATGCGAACCCCCCCCACCTCTTCCAGGCGTATATCATGCAGCCGTTCCAGCCAATAGGAAGCCTCGCACACTCCATTACTCCCTTTCTTCATGCCCACCCATGTTATCATGCTATCGTGCCCCATGCATGCATTGACGCTATTTTTGCGCCAGGGCGGCGAGGAGAACATGGTGACAACTGGGCTGGACCACAAATGCCAGGGAACAATGTCTCTCGTGTGCAGCTGCAGCATCGGGCCGCAGGAGATGTCTGCGAAGTATTCACGGCTCCTTTCCTCCTATTGGCTAGAACCGAGTCAAAATCACGGCCACAGCCCCCATAGCACCCCGCCAGCGCCCTTCGTGCCCCGCCTTTGCCTACCATGAATGCCATGCGTCCCTCGGGTGCCGATTTCATGGGGGCACACCCTTTTGGTCTGGGCCGTCCACATAATAGACGGCACTGCGAGTGAGTCAGCTTCGGCTTTGGGGCCATTGTTGGTAGGTGCAGCGGCGCCAGAGCCTCGCATCGGTGCATTTGCGCATCGGTGCGTCTACGGGGTCACACTGCCATGCAGTCCCGGCGGCGTGCTGGATTTTTCAGGGCATTGCACTTCGGTGCAATGGTCTGGTGGAAGTAACGGCAGAGAATGGAACCCCACGCTATCTTCACCATTATATATTCAAATTGGGTGGAAATTGGTTCGTTTTAAAGCTGAGACTCACAGCTCTATATTGCAAGCCAATACTCCAACTCTAATGTCCCCATCTACCCCCCCTCTTCATGATATTCCCTCTCGTGCCTTGCCGGTTGCGAGCACCGCGCTCTCGCCTGGCGATAAGCTTGCACTTGACGTGGCTCGCCTGGCAGTATAAATTCCCCGTTTGCCCCCATCTCGCTCTTTATCCCTCCATCATGGAACAATACGCTAACTACGGTCTGGTGTTGCTTTCGTTGTTGGACCCGCTTTCCTTTGCCCTTCCCGGCAGGGCCGCCACCACCACTTCTTCCCTAGTGGTGGCGTCCAACTCTTCTTCCCACCACCACAGTCCCGCCTGGACCCAGCCGTTGTACTCGCACCACGGTAACTCGTTGAACCCAGCGTTTGTCGACACCGTGGCGGCATTTGTTTACGCGGCGGTGGCGTTGTTCGGGCTCTTCCAGTTGGTGCAATTGGCGTCGCTGAAACCCCGTGCTTCCGCCGCCAAACGGTCCACTCCCGCCCCCCAAATCCTCAAGGTGTTTCTCGTCGCGGTGCAAGTAATTGTGCTTGGAACATTGGCCTACGTGCTGGAAGCAGCACATGCGGCTTCCTTGATCACCGGAGTGGCGTTATGGTCCATTCTCTTGCTCCTCATGTTCTACGAACCCAAAGTCTCCCCCATCGGAGCCGCCTCCGCCATCATTGGCGCTGCCGCCGCGGTGCCGTTGCAACTGGCAGCCTTTTTCCAGGACTTTTATTCCCCCGTGAAAATCTACACCGCGACTCCTGGGGGAGTCGCACTCGAGGCGGTGGCGGCAGCAGTGCTGGTGGCAGTATTCGTATTGGAAGTGTTCTACTACGAGCCCAATTTCGAGGTCGACGTCAAGATCGACGGCTTCCACGTCAATGTCGTTAGCTCCTTCACTTTCGCGTGGATCACCCCCTTGATCTCGCAGATCTACCGCACCCACATCGCAGAACCAGAAGACCTCCCTCCAGTGTCCGATTTCTTGTATTCCGATGCCACCGCCGGGCCATTGAAGAAAAACTGGGACCATTCTGTCGCCAAGGCCCAGGCGGCGAAAAAGGCGTTCCGCCCCTCGTGGTTGTGGCGGTGGACCAAGTCCGCCGATGACATCAAGCCCTCGCTCTTGGTGTCCATCGCGTGGTCGTTCAAGAGCTACATAGCCATCTGTTTTGTGTTCGAGACATTGGAGATCTTCTTCAACTTCGCCCAGCCTTACTTGTTGAAGAAGCTCATTGAACACTTCAGTGCATACTTCACCGCCATCGACTCGCCCCCTCCCATCATCAATGCCTACTTCATCGCTTTGACCATGTTCGTGTTCAGTCTGGTCAGATACGTGCTTCTCAACCAGATGTACCTGGTGATGTACAACTTGGGATACGCCGTCGAATCGTCGTTGACCACCATAATTTTCCAGAAAGCCTTAAACTTGTCGCCCCACTCCAGAAAGGACAAGTCCACCGGAGAGATCATCAACCACACCACCGTTGATCTCAACATGATCAAGTACTTCTGCCAGAGTTTCCTGGATTTCTATAGTACCCCCATCAAGCTTGTCATTTGCTTGTTTGCCCTCTTCGGCATGATGAAAAACGCCGTGTGGGGTGGTCTTATCATGGGTGCTTTATTAATTCCCTTGGCCACCTACGCCAACACCGCCATTTACCCCATCTACATGAGAATGATGAAGGAGAAGGACGAGAGAACCGGCTTAGTCAACGAGATCTTGTTGTCCATCAAGAGCATCAAGTTGTACTCGTGGGAGAAGCCCATCATGAAGAAGTTGAATGCCGTCAGAAACGACAAGGAACTCAAGTCTGCCAAGCAAATCGGTATCTTGAGTGCTGTTTTGTCGTTCACCTGGAGTTGTATTCCTTTCTTCGTCAGTTGCGCCACCTACAGTACCTTCGTTTGGTTGTACGACGCCCCATTGACTCCTGAGATTGTTTTCCCAGCATTGGTCTACTTTGATTTATTGAGTGACACCGTGTTGATGGTTCCCAACTTGGTTTCGAATGCCATTGAAGCCTCGGCTTCTATCAAGAGATTGCAAGACTACTTCACCCTTGACGAGTTAGAGTACGACAAGACCGGCTCTTACAAGCTCAACGAACCAGAAGGTAAGGTGGATTCCGTGAAAATCGAACACGCAACTTTCTTATGGACCAAGCACCCAGAAGAGACTAAGGAGTACAAGGATGACGAAAATGAAGTCGAAAATGTTGATCAGAACATCGCATTGAAGGACATTAATTTCGTCGCCAAGGCTGGTCAATTGACTTGTGTTGTCGGTAAGGTCGGCAGTGGTAAGACCACCTTGCTTAGATCGATCTTGAGAGAAATCCCAATCTCTACCGAAGCATACTCAGATGATTCTACCACCAAGCAACCATCCGTTGAAATCAACGGTAACATTGCTTATTGTCCACAATCTCCATGGATTTTGAATGCTACTGTGAAAGAGAACATTTTGTTCGGTCACAAATATGATAAGGCATTCTACCAAAAGACCATCGATGCTTGTGAATTGATTTCTGATTTCAAGTCCTTGCCTGATGGTGATCAAACTGTCGTTGGTGAGAAGGGTATTGCTTTGAGTGGTGGTCAGAAGGCCCGTATTTCCTTAGCAAGAGCTGTCTACTCTAGAGCTGATATTTATTTGTTGGACGATGTGTTGTCTGCCGTCGATTCTCACGTTGGAGAGAACCTTATTAAGAAGGTCTTGTCTGACAAGGGTATCATCGGACCTAAGACTAAAATTTTGGCAACCAACTCTGTCAGAGTCTTGCACAAGGCCAAGCAGATCTTCTTGTTGAGTAAGGGATCCATCACTGAAAGTGGTACTTACGACGAAGTTATGAAGAGGGACTCTGATTTAGCAACCTTGATTGCTGAGTTTGGACGTGGTGAAGACAAGGAAGCTGAAGTTGAATCTGAAGATACCAAGGATGACGAAGCTGAAGTTGCTATTGTCGAAGGAAATGAAACTGAACTTAGTGAGGAAGTTGAAGAATTTACTGGTGAGGAAGTTCCTCAAGCTAAAACTCGCGACACTTTACGTCGTGCTAGTGTTGTCTCTTACTCTCATGTTTATGGTAACGAGGATGGAGAAGAAGGCGTTGTTAGAAAAACTGGTCATCTGGAAGAATTTAGAGTTATTGGTGGTGTCAAATGGTCGACAGTCGTTGAGTACTGTAAGGCTTGTAACTACATGTATGTTTTGGTTTACATTGTTTTGTCGATCTTCGTTGCATTCTTGGCTGTTGCTGAAAAATACCTTTTGACATACTGGACTCAACAGAACGCTGATACTGGTGTCACTCAAAATCCTAAGCTCTATTTGTCGCTCTACAGTTCCTTTGGTATTATCAGTGGTGCTATGGTTTTGGTTTCTTCTTATGTGGTATGGTCATACTGTATTATCCAGGGATCTAAGTACTTCCATGAAAAAATGGCCAACTCGGTTCTTAGAGCCCCTATGTCATTTTTTGAAACTACCCCAATAGGTCGTATTTTGAACAGATTCACTGACGATATCAGCAATATTGACCTGCCTTTGCCTTGGTCTTTGATTTTGCTTGTGACAACAGTTCTCCTGGGATTGATGGCAATTATTGTTATTATCATCAACTTGCCAATCATGACCTTTGTCCTTATCTTCTTGGTTGCGGTCTACAATTACTACAGACAACAATTCATTCCAGCAAGTAGAGAATTGAAGAGATTGCTGAAGACTTTCAAGAGTCCACTTTTGGCCTCTATTCAAGAGTCTATTAACGGAGTGGATACCATCAGAGCTTTCAACCAAGAAGACAGATTCAGTTACAGAACCAAGAGCAATGTCAACCAGTACATCTCGATTCAGCACATTTTCCAGATCTGTAACAGATGGTTATCTGTCAGATTGCAATTTATCTCTGCTTCTATTGTGTTCTTCTCTTCGGTCATGACTATTTCCACTTTGTTGACCAGCAACCCTATCCAGCCTGGTTTGTTAGGTTTGATCATGTCTTTCTCGCTCAACATGTCTAGAATTTTGGTGTTCGTTGTGAGACTTTGGTCTGAAGTTGAAACCCAATCGGTTGCTCTCGAGAGACTTTTGGAATACTGCAACTTGAAATCAGAAGCACCAATGATTGTGGAAGACAATCGCCCTGCCGCCGACTGGCCAACAAAGGGTGAAGTTTCTTTCAAGAACTACTCTACCAAGTATAGAGAAAACTTGGATCCCGTTTTGAAGGGAATCACAGCTACCATCAGACCACAAGAAAAGATTGGTATTGTTGGTAGAACAGGTGCAGGAAAGTCTTCGTTGACTTTGGCCTTGTTCAGAATCATCGAGTCATGCGGTGGTTACATCGAGATAGATGGTATAGATACCAGTAAGATTGGTCTCTACGATTTGAGATATCACCTCAACATTATTCCTCAAGAATCGCATACCATCAAGGGTACTGTCAGAGATAACTTGGACCCCTTCCAGCAATACACTGACGAAAAGTTGTGGAAGGTGTTGGAGCTTGCTCATTTGAAGGAGCATGTGAGTCAAATGACCACCAAGCCAACAGAACAAGAGATCAAGGACAGTCCTAATCCAGATGAGTTGAAACCTCTGACTGGATTGCAAGCCAAGTTGGATGAATCTGGTTCAAACTTATCATCGGGCCAAAGACAATTGTTGAGCCTTGCAAGAGCTTTGTTGAACGAACACGCAAAGATCTTGGTGTTAGACGAAGCAACCTCCTCTGTTGACGTGGAGACCGATAAAATTATTCAAGACACCATCAGAAGCGAATTCAAGGACAAGACGATTTTGACCATTGCCCACAGATTGGAAACCATCATGGACAGTGACCGTGTCTTGGTTTTGGACAAGGGAGAGATCAGAGAGTTTGAAACCCCTGCTGCCTTGTTGAAAAACCAGACCAGTATCTTCTACTCTATGTGTAAGGACGGTGGATACTTGTAAACATATACTCACACACTATAATATGGCACTTATTTTCGATTTTACTTAAATTGCATTCTAGGCTGCAGTAGCAGCAATACAGAGCAGTAAGTAGAAGTAGTAAATAAATTCGAACTCAAAGCTTCGTTCGCATTTTTGACGTATTTTTGACACTGTTATTGATTGAAAATGAATTATTTTGAAGTTTAAAATGTAGGCTCAATGAGGATTTTTATGTGTCTTATTGAGCTATGAATCCAACTCCCTATTTTATCTCCTTGATGTCCATACAGCTTATGAATTACAACCCAGTTCAGAATTAACCCATTTTCTTACTTTAAATCAGTATAACAAAAATATTATCTTAATTTTATCAATTTAATAAATCTATTCAAGTTCCTTGATCAAGAGCGACAAGTTGGCCCTCTGTTTGGCCAATTTCTCGCGACGTTGCTGCGTCATCTCGGTCCCCATCAACTTCCTATTGACTCCAGAGCAAAGACCCTTTTTTGCAAGGGTGCAAACGTCGCAATTGGAATATTTCGGAACACACACTGCCTGGCCAAATCCCACCAAAAGCGGGTTGATATCGGCCCAGTACTGCCGGGGAAGCCATTCCTCTAATTGAATACGAGTTTGCTCGGGATTTTTCGCATTCTTGGTCCATTTCCACATCGCAGCCAATCGATGAAGATGGACATCCACACCGATTCCCAGGTTGATATTCCAGGCATTTTGGAGAAGTAAATAGCCCATTTTGGGCCCCACACCCGGGAGAGTGACGATGTCGTCAATTGAAGACGGTATATCGCCATTGAAGTTGTCCCGAAGTATAAGACATGAGGTTCTGATATAAGAAGCCTTTCTATTATGGAAGCCCACCTTGGCGATATAGGCATCGATTTCCTTCTCTGATAGCGTCAATACCGCTTCAAGGCACAAGCCGTCGTCAAACCCCTTTTGGAGAAGGCCCTGGTGAAGTTTGACCATGGTATCGAAGTTAACTTCGTCTTTAGTCTGAGACGAGAGCATCAAGGAAATCAAGAGCTGGAACCGGAAAACACGGGGATTTCGGGCCTTTACTCCAGGGTTAATGGTCTCAGGCATCCGTTCACACCCTTGGGAGTCCACTGGGGCCCAGAATTTGGCTCTCATGTCCACCACTGCGTTGTAGATGTCATGCCATTTAGGCGGTCCTGGAGAAGGAAGAGCCGGGAAAAAGACGTTGGCAGGATGATCTTGGATGGTAGAGTGATCATTTTCGATGGAAAGTGTGCTATTATCTTCGGTTTTGATGACTATTTGGTCGACTTCTGTCTTGATGTAGGTTTGATCGAAGTGGTTGATGGAAAGAGTTTGAGCCTGTTCTTTCTTGACGATAATGCTATCAACTTCTTTCTTGATGTAGACTTGATTGTTTGGAGTGATTGGAATGGTCTGGTCATCTTCCTTCTTGACCATTGTGTTGTTGTTTTCTATAACCAGTGTCTCGTTAATGCTGGTGGAAAATGCATGGTTTTTGGAGTCTAGTTGTTCTTCATTGATGGAAATGGATTGTTCATTTTTGACTGAAACTCTTTCTTCTTCTTTCACTGAACTATCAACACCACCTTCTTGAGAAACTGTCTTCTCACCTCTCTTTGCCCTTCGAGGCCGTTTGTTCACTATTACCGGAGAAATGGGGCGTTTTCTGCCTCTTTTTACCACTTTAGAATCCTTCTTTTCTTCAGAGGACATCACCAGCAACGTTTCCTGCTGTTTCTGTATCATGAGCTTCTCTCAAAGTGTCACATTCACCGTTTTGTCTTGTTCTCTCTTCACACGCACTGTATGGAAATTTGAGAAAGGTGGCTCGATGGAAGGAAGGAGATGTATTAGGAGGAATTGATAGTGTCGTGTTGTGTGAAAGTGTCAGAGATATCTGGAAGTGTTGATTCGGCACGATAGTCTAGTTCTGTCTATTCTGTAGGTACTACAATATCTACTGTTTTGACTGAATTTTAGTGAGGATTTTAATGGTTTCAATAGTCGCGTCCTCTTTATCTCGAAGGTCTTTACATCTCACCTCAGGGTCTGGAAATTCGTATCTGAAGAGCTGGAATTGTTGCGATCGTGTGCCTCTACAACTATAGACTGATTTTGTTGTGTCGTACCAGTTCTACCGTGTTTCTGCATTCTGTCAGTCTAATTTTTCAGTCATTTTTCAGTCTAATTATCACTCCAATTATCAGTCTACTGGTCACTCTAGCAACAACTAGAATTATCACTCTAAATATCCGTCTAATTGTAACTCACTCAAATGGTTACTCTAGTAACCATTGTAATTGTCACTAATTGTCACTTCGTCCAATACCTCTCTAATTAGCACCCACCTGTATCACACACTCTCCTTTAACACACTCTAATATCCCACGCTGTCAATATCCCACACATTATCCCACACATTATCCCACACTCTAATTATCCCACACTCTAATTATACCACACTCTAATTATACCACTCTAAGTATCACTCTCTACAATATCATGCACACTCTATTCTCTCTCTAATATCCACCCTATAGTCTCCCTCCAATCCATATTCACCTGCGTCGGCATCGCTTCCCCAGAATCCCCAGACCGGCACAGGCCCGGTTCCGCACCAGCCCCACCCTAACTGGGAAGCCCTGGCTCCGTTCCGGAGTATTAAGCTTCCTTTTGACCGCACCAAGGTTAGTCGCGTGCACATGACAGTATGACTCAGATGAATCAGGCCGCGACTATTGGAGCAGATAAGACCGAAAGAATAGCCTATAGATTATTATAAACTTTGGTGGAAATTGTAGTATAGGGATACAAGAGATATCCAGAGAGAGAGAAAGAGAGAGCAAGAGAGAAAGAGAGAGAAAGAGAGAAAGGAGAGAAAGAGATAAGGATTGAGACTATCGAGAGAAAGTGTGATCGAAAAAGTACACACACACCCCGAGGGAGATTAGCGATTGAGCAGAGAAAGAGAAGCACACACTAAATTAAGCGAGATTGAACAGATTTGACGCAGAGAGAAAGTTCACAGGAACTGAAGTTAGATACCAGATACATCAAGCAATCAGAAGGTGCTGGTGAAGTTTGGATCCAGAAATAAAGCTTGAGATTTCGAAATTGCGGAGGAAACTTGTATTGCAAACATTTCGAACCAGAAGTGTCCAATAGTGTTCGGAAACAGTTGCACTCGAACGGCCAGGTACTGGTGTATACATAAGAAAGAAAACTGTGGAGAAATCGCTTCAGAGAGTGATATTGCATCAGATTCTAAGTGCAGCGAATAGATCAGAAACTCAAGCAGGCTGCCTAGTGATCCAAAAACCAATAGTTGAGAGGAATCTGACTGCCAGAAATCATATCAGAGCTCAAGTTTCTCCAGAATTCAAAAACCTCCAGTCCCAGAATCATCAGATACTGCCACAAAGCTGAAGTCATCCGTATTTCCAGCTCCAGAATCACCAGAATCTGCCAGAAACAACCGAAGAGACATCAAACTACGGATCTCCAGAATTCATATTCCCCAGATTTCCAGAAGCCGCTGTTTTCCTACTTCCAGGATCCAGAATTCAAAACCATTGAATTTCAATAGTCGACAGGATCCAGAATTTGCCCTAATTCCCAGAATCAGAAACCCCAAATCCACTGATTGCATAATCAAAGATCCAGTTATTCAATTCACCCGATTAAATCAGAATCGTCAAATTCAATTCATTCAGTCGATCCAACTTAGTGATCACCCACCAAGTTGCGACCTCGATATTAATTGAAGCAACAGACAATAATTTATTCCCACTCTACATTGAAATTTCCCGTCAATATTGATACCTACCCTATTTATTTAAGACAAAAGTCAATATTGAAACCCACCCAAAATTGAAACCTACTCAATATTGAAACAACAATATTCTATTTCAGCCAATATTGAAACCCACTCATTATTGAAATCCGCTCATTATTTATTCTACTCAATTGAAACATTCAATAATTTATTCCCACGCATTAATATGACTGAGTCGGCGAAAACAATCAAGACTCCAGGAAGTGCCATGCCCCGTGTGGCCCAGGCCTGCGACAGGTGTCGTGCCAAAAAGACTAAATGTGACGGCCAAAATCCCTGTTCTTCGTGCACTGCCATTGGAATCGAATGTATCGTTTCCGACAAGCTTCTGCGGCGTGCTTTCCCTAAAGGATACACCGAAACTTTGGAAGAACGGGTGCGGCAGCTCGAAGCAGAGAACAAGAAATTGGCCCGTCTCTTGGACATGCGGGACGAGCAATTGGAGCTCTTCAGTTCTGCCGTGGCCCCAGAGGCCGCAGCAGAAACCACACCGCAACTCCGTATCGAGGCCGCTAGTGTCAGTACCTTGGCGAATGTTACCGCGGGAGACCACGCGCACCACGACGGATGCTCGTGCAGCCAGGACCACACCGCCATGCACGAGCGGCCGGTATCGCTAGGAGGAGTTGCCAACGGCACCAAGGTAGCCTCGGTGGCAGAATCGCTCAATTTGAGCGACGAAGATAGCGTGTTGAGTGCAGAAGACTTCACTGCTGTCTTGGCCCGTAGCGACTCGCGCGAGGATTACCCTCGCCAGGTTTCGCCCGCACCGCACGCTTTCGCGGCAGCTACCGCGATAGCGCGAATGCAGCGCGGCCGCGACGAGGACGAGCTCTCGCGACAACTGCGATTGACGGCATTGGTGGCAGTGTCAATTCCCCGTTCTACCGAGGAAACCCTCTTCATTCCCACCCTTCTTGCCCGCGTGTGCCAGGCCTACGGCTACACCTCCAAGGCTGCGGTGTTGGCGGCCCATGCCATCGCCCTGTTGAAGGACTCAGTCGCTGCCCCAGCGTCGCACTCGCGAGAACTTCTCGATCTTCTCATGGATCGCCAAGACGACCTCGCCGTGTTGGACCCAGCGGAGTCGCGCCGTACCGCGCGACTCATGGGGTTTCCTGCCCGCGTGGAGCTGGACCTCCTCGTCACCGTGTTCTTCCAGGAATGGGGCCTGTCATTGCCTATTCTTGATCGGGCTGCGTTTTTGAAGCGATACGTGATGTTTTCTGAAGAAAATGGCTCCGATTCCTCCTCCAATTCTCCCCCAGAAGATGGCCCTAGTGAACAATTCGCAGCCATGTTAGTGCTCGTGCTAAGTTTGGCCATGCTCTCCAACAAGACCCGCGCCGGAAACCGCTCTGGCGACGGCTATGCTGCCACCCTAGCTCGGTTTGATGGGTTGATCCACGAGTTCATCAAGCCCAATTGCATTGTCACCCGTCGTTGCGGCATTGCCTCGCTCCAGATCCTCGCGTTGGCCCTCCACTACTGCCTCGTGGTGGGAGACACCACCACCTGCTACGAATTACGCGGCCGCGTAATCACCATGGCACACCAGTTGCGGTTACACCGGTGCCCCGCAGCAGTGTTGGCCATCAGTGGAGACGACGTACGACTCCAGAAGGCCATGCAGAGCGAGCGTCGGATCCTCTTCTGGTGCGTCTACACCTTGGACGTGTATGCGCTGTTGACGTTGGGAGTGCCGCGACTTCTCAAGGACTTCGAAATCGAGTGTGCCACTCCGTTTGCCACCAAAAACGACGACGACGACCCCACCAGCGAAAACGTGTTGGTGGTCAACAACAAGCAGTTGTCCATCGTGGGAAAAGTGTCGAAATTCGCCTTGAGCATGATACTCTACTGCAAGGTGTTGGGTAACAATCTCGATTCCATCTTTTCGCGGTTTGAAAATTGCGACCCTCTTGGTACCGCAGTCCATAGAGACGGCCTTCTCGACTGCTGGCGCCGCGAATTGCCCGCAGAATTGAAGTTCGACATCGACATCAATGGGTTCTCGTTGAAACACGGCGCTCCCGTGGGCGGCACCGACTTCTGGTGCCGCTACACCAAGCACCAACTCACGCTCATTTTCCTCTATTTCCACGCGAAAATCTTGATCTACTTGCCCATCATCTCCAAATACGGCAACCACCACGACGTGGGCCTTTCAGACAAGGAGAAGGTGATGCGTGATGATGCAGATGCCGACACTGCTGCCGTGGTTTCCAGCATCTCCATGATCCAACAGTCGCTGCTCCAGATTCTCGAGGTGTTGAAGAGTTTGACCCACCACAACGCCTCGTATGTGTTGCCCATTCCCGTCAATCTCGCACGCGAACAGGCCCGGTTCGCCCTCTTGGTAGCCAAGGGCTCGTTGGACTACATGAAGGGTGGCTCGCTCTACCTCACGCTGAAGGAGCTCTTGATGGATACGCTCGCATCTTTGAGTACAGATAGTGGCTGCGAAATTCCTGGAAGCTTGACTGCAAACTCTGTCAAGTTGTTGGAACTCGCCATCACCCACATCTTGGGCATTGCCCCCAAGAACGCCCCCGTGAAGAGGAAACTGGTGGCTCTGGCAACCTCTGTGTCCAAACCAGTGGTTGATCGTGAGCCCGTTCCACAAGACAAGTTCAAGCCAACAACGCCGTCCAAATTGGCAGCCCAGCTCGATTTTACCGTCAACCACACCTCCAGCCCTGACGACGATGGCTTAGAAAGCATCCTCAACTTCGACCCCTTTGCCATGCTGTCCACGAGACAGAAGATCATGAACGATTTCGCAGCTGATGGTTCCTTGGGATTGGTGCCGTTTTTGGGACTTCCCAACGACCCCTCTAGCGATTTAGGCTTCGACACTCTTGGGGACACGTTGGATGGCGATCTCGATCCGTATATGAGGGTTCACCTTGGTTCTGGCCTTGGAACTGGGCCTAGTGAACTTTACAGGTGGGCGTAAATAGCAATATGAAATAGCTGGTGTATTATTATTTGCCAGAGAAGGTGTGGATGGAGGTGTAGGTGGGTGGTTGTATTCGATCTAGGGAAATCGATATTGGGGACTACAGATTTTGATCCAGGTTCATCCTTCAATGCAAGAGGGATTGTTTTTGGAGTTGAAAGAAAAGCTGATAAGACTTACGATTGCTGCATTGCCTTAGGAAGTATCGACATTCATTGGACCAACCTCTATTAATTCCATAAGCAAGCTTTTGCATTTATTCAAAGATCTTGCTACGATTAGAATCTACTCTTTGTGTTAAAGTACTGCAGAGATAGGTTGAAGGGGCTATCTCCGTGTTATCGGGGATCTTGTTAAAAATAGCTATTTTGTCTGTCTGAAATATGGCAATGCCTCGATCTCATGACATTGAAGTGCGGAAAGGTAGAGTCATCGGATTCCATTTTTGTGCTAGAATACGTTCTCGCCTTCAATTATAATTGCCGGCTAAACTGCAATATACCTATACTTCAGGGTTTGAGATGATTTCGTCATGTAGCGAATGTCTCGGTTATTTTTTCCTATTGTCATGCGCCCTATGTTTGAATTACCGCACGCGCGTTATTTTTTGGCATGTACGATAAGATCTGTCGCAATTTTGCAGTCACTGCGTGCGGCTTACCTTGTGAAATGGAATTCCGACTACGACGGCAATAGAACATAACTCAATAGCAACAAAGTGTATATTGGGATTAGTAACTTAGTAGATGATTGATCCAGCGGACTGGGATGCCACAGTGGATGGCAAGTTCCAATATTTGAGGATATTGGCACTCATCACTCTCAGACTAGATTGTGAACCATTGACAAGTCCAGAAAGCATTGAGGTTATCAAAGTAGACAACATTGGAATCACGCTAAATCGGGGTATAATAGATTAGCTCAGAGCTCTCATGCTTGCGGTGCTAATGGCAGCACTAACGTTGGCATAGGTGGAACTGGAAACAAGTGATGCACTGGTGGAGTTCATGAAAATTGATGGACGATTTGGTTGAATTCTTCGAAAACGATGGAAACAGACCTCCACCGTATCAAGACCATCTTTAGTCAGTGTCTGAGCGAAGGGGTTTCCCCATGTCTGAGTGGTGGTTGGATTCACCACAGGAACCTCGATAATGACGGTGGCAGTGACTCCATCCATGGCTGGAATGGTGGTAGTAGAGTTGTATGTTCCGGTGTAGGTTCTCGTGATGGTGGTGGTTGGAGTGAGCACTTCCACGATAACGGTCTTGGTTGCTCCCCATTCAGCAGGAATAGTGACGGCTGTGGTGAAGTCTCCAGCTCAGGTAGCGGTCATGGTGGTTTCAGGCACAGGAACATCGATAATCGCCGTGTTGGTGCCTCCGTATGGGGCAGTCATGGTCATGGTGGTGGTGAACAGTCCTTGCCACGTCTGGGTGAGGGAGGCTCCGTTATTTGGAGTGGGAACATCGCTGATCACTGTTTTCGCCTGGAATTGTGAAGGCAGTGGTAAAGGAGCCTCCCAGGTTCCAGTGAGAGTGACTTTGTTGTTTTCTGGAGGCAGGTAAGTGGTTTTCGAGACGGAAGTTGGGGCACGTTGATGATGACGGTATCGGGGTCATCTCCATTACCAGGTACAGTGGAAGTGGTGGTGTATGTGCCGTCCCAAGTTGCGGTGATGGTGACTTCCGAGGCAGTTGAAGGTGAGGGTTTTCCCGTGGGAATCTCAATAATCACGTTCCTGTGCCCTTATTGGGGGTCAAAGGCTACATGGTGGTTCTGGTCACAGATCCAGAGTAGCTGGAAGTAATCACTACGAAAGGATTGCCCAGATTCTTTTCCAGTGGTGTGAGTTGCATCAAGGAAATCTCTTCTTTCCACTGAACCAGACTGTCCCCTATTGCAGGTGTAGTCATGACGGTATCTCTGGACCATAGCGATGAATGGCTCTTTAGTGTCGACTTGAAGGACGGGCCGGTATCCGTCAGGAACGTCCATGAAGTTGAAGGAAGCATCGCAGCCACATTTGACTTCAATGGGCAGCTCTTTGTCGGAGCGCATGTGGGAAAGGTCGTTGAAGTCATTGGAGATCACTCCGTTGATTCATGTAATGAATGCCGTTCTGATTGGGCGCGAACGTCAATATGGTCTGAGTGTATCTATCGGAACAGATATTCCTGCCGTAGAACACGAACTGCAGAGTGCTGTGCAGATGTCGGAAGTCGTTTTGGCATAAGTCTGAATATTCACGTCAACCGAGAGGAGTTTTCCGCGAATGTGCTACGTAATGATGTTAGTTCCAGCTTAGAAGAGCTTTGTCTGGGCCAAGCCAAATCAATGGGAAGCGTGGAGAAACCCACGGTAAATTGTACTGGATTGGTGGTGTTTCCTTCAACGTAGTCTGCGGTGATAGAATCAACCGCAGCACGGGTTATGCATGCCCCTTTGGAGTCGTTGGAATCGTAATCGCCATAGGTAAAGTAGCAGATGGCTTAGATGTCACCGTTGGCCCGCAAATTGATTCAGGTGTCGGTGGCTTCCACATAATTCATGTCGAGAATGAAGGTGTCGTTTCCCGCGAGTTGGCCACGGCGAATCAGCCATTTCACGGCCACTGGTTGACCGGGAGTGTCAGGAGTGGCAATAAGAGAGGTGATGATGCCAGCAACTTCCTTTGCAGCCTCGGCAACGAAGGTACAGGCGGCCACGGCCGCTAGTGCAGCGAATTTCATGGTGATGATTGAAGGTAGAGGCTAAATCTACGGCAAAACACCCGGAATTTATATTGGAATTGGAGAAAACATCCTCTGGAGTTTCTACACCACCAGTGGGTCAATTTCAGCCTCCAAGCTTCCCGGATGGACCCATGGGTTGTGAGATGCATCGGTGTTCTCGGTGATCAGATAACCCCACCAACTGCAACCGATCAAAAAATACCCTAGTGAGAAAATAACGCCTCCATCCAACGATTTTTTGCTGCTGCAGAACCGAGCCAGAGACCAAGAAACTAGCTCGAAGAGGGTGGAAGAATCCTGGGTTGGGGTCCAATATTTCGCTATATTATAGCTTAATTCAAGATGCGATTTCGAAATAAATTTCAAAAACCGGATATTGCCAACATTCTGCAGCTGATGTTGGTGGGGCTATTGAATGCGCTTGATGCATTTTTTAGCCCTAATTACATTCGTATGCAGGGCACGGCATGACGACGGTGAATTAATAAATGCACTTGCATTTGTGGTACAATCTGTAGTCAAGTGGATCGATCTCTAACGACACCACCCGATGCCACCGATTCCACCGCATTCCAGAGAAGTACGAGGAGCCCTAATCTCTGGGCACCATGGGTTTAATACCCAGGTATAATTGCTAGTGTTTTATTGTGGCAATGACGCAACCTACCAACGGATTTAATTCTGAATCTAGCAGTGCTAGCGGAGAAAAATGTGCCAAACCTTGGTGCGCAAGGGTGCCACCTCCTCTACCACCAGAATGTGTTGTTGGACGTTGCTTCGCCTATAGTTACGTCTTTTCGCAGCCCTAATGGGGTGGTATTTTGCGCCTTTTTGCGTGGAAACAAAGCGGCCCCAGGTTTCAGTCGGGGTCCTGTGAGGGTTTTCTGGGTATTTTGGGGCCCAGGATGTACGACAGACTTATTTTACGAATTTCGCCGCTTGGGGGGGTGGACTCGCTTGGTTTTTCGTTAGCGAAAAGACGGCTGCACGTAAAACATTGAAACTAACGGGATACTCGTCAAGAAAGCTTCTTTCTCGCCCCATATCGCCTCTCACAGAGAGAATATTCCACCATTTTGCCCCGTCTAGCGCAAATAACAGCTTTCTTTCCATACAAATCACCTACATGTCACGTGACAGGATCCCCCACATTTTCCGAGTTTGCGCCGCGCTCGGACCCGACGTGGCCTCCCCAATATGTGTGGGTCACACCGAAGTTCATACCTAAAACTCCGACTCCGTCACTATAAAAGGGCCCCAATCCCCCGATCTTTTTCAAATTCTATCCACCACATTCGCCACTTCCCATTAAACTGATTGAACCCTTTTTCCCCCGCAATCGCCCTTCTATTCGTCTCCCTGTCATGTCCACGTTTTCCAAGTCCAACTTCAAGGCCCTCAACTACAACTCGTTCCGGCCCCATTATCCCCCTAGTTTTTACAAGATTCTCACCTCCTATGCCACACGAGACACTCCATCAAAACTCCCGCTCGAAAAGGCCGTGGATTTGGGGTGTGGAACCGGAGTGGCCACCTATCCTTTGCTCAACTTCTCCAAACAGGTGATAGGCCTCGATTTGTCGCCGGTGATGGTAAATACCGCCAATGATTTGAAGACTGAACGTCTCCAACAGCTAGGAATTGCTTCGGAAAACAGTATCAGCTTCAAGGCCGGAGCTGTCGAAGACTTCATCTATCACGAACCTCGTGAGATTGCCGATAACTCAGTGGATTTGATGATTGCCGCCCAGTGCTTCCACTGGTTCAAGGACTACGACTCGTTCTTCGCTAATCTGGCGAAATTGTTGAAATCTGGAGGTGTTTTGGCGTATTTCTTCTACGTTGATCCTGTGGTAACTGCTTTTTCAGGTCCCTCCAAATTGCCCAAGGCCGAGGCCTTGGCCAAGGCCAAGGAAATCTACGACAAGTTCGTGTACAATGATCCTAAATTTCTCGGTCCCCATTGGGAGCATCCAGGCAGAGATATCATCAAGAACTACTATGAGGTTCCCAATAGTCACATTCCCAACGACTTGTATGAAGACGTGGTGATCAACAAGTTCGAGGCAGACCCCGAAAAAAGGCCCCAGGCATCGGAATCGGATCTCAACTTGAGGAAAGACGCCATTTCACTCGCAGACTTCGTGGGGTACATCAAGACCTACAGTTCGTACCATAACTTCAAGGAAGCTTCTGGAGACAACGGCGAGGTGTTTGAGCTCTTCCTCCGGGAATTGGAGGCCGAAACCGGCTGGGACAGAGACTCCACCACCATTGACTTGGTGTGGAACACCGGGTACACGTTTCTCCGGAGAAAGTGATAGAATGGATGATATTAGAAATAGATTTATGAGTATATGCGAGATAATTAAGGAGTGTAAACGACACAGAAAAGTCTATTTGAGATAGTGATACTAGAGGGATTATAAGAGATAATATCACTATATCAGCTTCACTCACTAAAAGTGGTATATAGCGTATTTACTCCGTACTATAGAATAATATTAAATAATCCCCTTACCGAGATCGATACTAATATGATTACCTCATCATCATGTCGAACTGTCTATTTCTCCGGTACACTCCCATCTTTGTCCAAACAATAACCCCCACGTTAAAGATGTGAAAAATGTGAAAAATTGCCAAATACCCCAGAAAATGCCCTAACCTGTAAAAACACCTCGAACAATCCACCCCCATCTTCCACAAGAAGCTGCCATTTCCAGAAAATTCTATCGCCTTCTGCAACGCCACGATGCTCCCCTAAGAGAAGCTTCTCCTCGGCTCGAACCGAGCTTCCCAACCGAAACTACCGCACCTTCCCTGTTGGGTGTTGGGTTGACATATATCACATGATCCAAGTCACGTGATACAATTTGGCAATCACTTCCATTGCCACGAATACATCGACTCCATTTTTTCAGTTCTTCCGCTCCTGTCCCCATTTCGTGACATCATGCTCCTCCGGATCCCATATCTCGTGTTCCGGGTCATTTTGTCCTCGTTTCTCGTGTGGATCGTGCTTTCCACCGCCATTCCCCAGGCCATAGTGCGTTTCACAGAACCACAAGTCCAGACCCATCGATTTCTCCAGACGGCTTATCCCTACAATTCCATCACCTCGCCCACCCCCATGCCTGTGCAGAACTCCTCGGTATATTTTATCATCGGCCACCCCGACGATGAGGTGATGTTCTTCTCTCCTTCCATGCTTGAGATGGCCAAACCGAAACACGGCAATGAGGTCCATCTTGTGTGCTTTTCCAGTGGAGATGCATTGGATGAGTCTATGGGTCGTATCAGGACTCAGGAATTGGTAAATTCTGCCCGAATTTTGGGGGTGAATGAGCTCAGAGTCACCGTTCTTTCGTCCTATAAAGATGGCATGAATGAGACTTGGGAAGCAGACAGTATCCGGCGCTCTTTGAATTCTATTGTTGCAAAAACGTCCAAACCCGTGGTTTTGGTGACTTTCGACGAACTGGGGGTTTCAAACCATCCCAATCACATCTCGTTACATTACGGTACCTTGAATTACTTCCGAGCATTGGGCAAGACCTCTACCCGATTATTTACGTTGAAGAGCTTGAATTTCTGGGAAAAATACAGCTTTACATTCTTGACCAACATCGAGTTGTTCGTGGACCACCTCTCCAAGTTGGTGGTGAGCAACGTGCTCAATCTTGATATAAATATCAGTTTTTTCAACAATAACGTATCGTCCCATTCCATCAAGTTCTACTCGGATTTGAACATGTTGAGTGTCAGCTACGCCGCCATGGCCTACGGACACTTCAGCCAGATGGTGTGGTTCCGCTACGGATGGTTGATATTGAGTCGCTACTTGACATTTAACCATTTGACCGAGGTGGTTCCAATCGTGTGAGCACAGACCGGTCAGGACCGGTCGAGAATATACAGAATATACTGGAAATCAACGGTGACGAGATCATTCTTTTGGTGAAATCGATGGAAAATCATTATTAATTGGCAAAATTACTAAACTGAAAATTTTCAAAGGTCAGAAGTTCATCGACAATATTGAGGAGAATTTTATTGTCAAAATATATATCGGATGGTAATCAATTGGCCAGAAAATTCATGAAATTATCGTTGATGACACATTGACAAGGTATCGTCATTATTTTGGCCAGTATTTCTTGGCCAGATCACTATTAATTCTGCCGAAGATTTCACATTTGCAGAAGTTGTCCTCTTTTTCATTGCAGAATATTGTTGAACTTCTTATAACTAGCGTCTCCATGATTAATGCCTAGTATTTCATCACATTGTCAGCTGATATGGACAGATCTATGATTGGCATTCCCACGATATTACCTGAATCATTCCTACTAATATTCTGAGCCTTGTCATTCTTATTAAAAATGGCCAGCGTACAGTTGAGTGAGAATTAGCCCTCTACTGCCATTATTCCACAATACGGTCAGGCCTACATTACTTATTACAGCTTGGCCTTCTCATACATTTAATCGAATCGTTAAATTCACCACCATTAATAATATATACAGAATAAATACATTACCGATCGAGATCGTCGTAGCAGCACTATCAATGTCGCTATAGCATGAAAATTAGCGTAGTTCAGAATATAATAGGCTCCGTACTGCAATGCTCATAGAATTAGACCTCGCTATTCACTAATTCAATAAATTATTCATTGTTCTATTGGTATTATTACCGTCGCTGCGGCACACAATCCCCTGATTTCATTACCACTGATATTTAATTCTTCATTTCCAATGATAATCATCCCGTTTTGTCATTATTCCCCATAATGACATTACTTGCGCTAATATACAATTCCCATCACATCGTGTTCTTGAACCCGAACTGTTTCTGGCACCAATTGGACCCGTGCTCAAAGTACTCCTTCTTGGAGATACTGACATCCTCAATCACCTCATCTGCCACTAAATTTTGGCCTCCTATCGCACTCATTTCATCTGGAACTACATCTTTTGGTGCCTGTCGGACCCGAACAAACCATTCCAGTGGTAATTCTTTGGTGAGTTCCAGCACGAGACGGTTCTGGAAGTTCTCAATCTGTGATGACCCTCCCACTATACTGATATTAGCCAGCAATAACGGTCTAGCGGTCTCGGGACATGCCATAATGGACTCCATAACCAAGTCTGTGAGGTTTTTCATGGGCGAATTCTGTACCATGGTGGAGTTGGCGGTGGTGGTGTGGCTATCGAAGATGATTTCGGGGTGGTAGAATGCTTCTGGCACGGCAAATCGTTCATCTCGAAGAATTAATGATTGAGTGTCTTGGGTGATAACGGTGTTTTTGTCGCGCAAATATCCGGTCATAGTGGTCTTGAAGTCGGGGAGAATGAACTCACACAGAAGACGGTCCTTAGTCCGCATGGCACGGGCAAAATCCAGGGCCACGAACGAGGTTTGTTCTTTGATGGTATTGATGAGAATTGGTTCTTCTGAGACGTCGTAATGGCGGAACGAGATCAATTCACGGAGAAGCCCATTCAAGAGCTTTCCTCCCACGGGAAGCTTTCGTACGCCCTGCCAATGTACCGTCTGGTAAAGCACTGGAACTATCCAGGTAGCACTGTATCCTGCGTCGATTACCAACATGAAATCGTTGGCTGTATCGGCGGTATTGTCTTCAAACGGGACCCACGGCACGAGAGATGCCGGAACACACCGATAATACTCGTTAAAGCCGTATTCCTCGAACACTATCTGGTCTGTATTGATGGAAAGTTGTGGAAGCTGGAAAGGGGTTTCCGTGAGGGTGAGATGCGTCTCCAGGGGATCTATTTCTTTGGATGGACTCAATTTGTCTAGAGTGTAATCCCAGATGGCTTTCTCTGTTTCCCACGACGTCAAATGGCCCTGTTCGTAGGGTCTTTTGAAGAGAATGCCAGAATGGAGGTTTGTCAATGGCACATGCTCGTTGCCGAAATGGAGCACGCCGTCCTTGGTTTTTGTGACGGCGTTCTGCACCTTTAAGAGGGGACCCTCTGAAAACCCCGTCTTGATGGAGTAGGAGCCGTTGTCCACGATAAGATGCATAGAAAGGTGTGGTATGGGATTTGCTTAGTGAAAAATTGTACGCGTACTCGGGCACGTGACTATGGTCATGTGACTCAGAGAAAGATGAGGCCAGACACAGATAAAGGACAGTATAGAAGCATATATTAAGCAGGGATAGACTCCACAAGTGGCACCAATCCTTGCTCAACCGCCCCAATATGCATCTCCATGCCTTAATTCCCATATCACCCCAAAGCCCGTGTTGTGGCCCCGGTTTCGGAGTTGTCCGAATCCAGTCACGTGATCCACTTTGCTCCTGCATCCAAACTCCGTATAATCATACGCAACGACGATCGTACGAGCATCGTCATCTCGTTCTACCCCCGTTTACTGCGGCCGCCAGACCCCCGATTATCGTCATTAAATCGATTTGGTGGCACCGTCTCCCCTTCAAAGCCTCCTATTTGTGGAAAAACTGCCATTTCCGCCGCCTCCGCAATCAACACCCTTCCTTTCCGGCATCATCCTGATCCTCATTATCGCGATACCTATCCCTGTATCTCCACCCAATGGCGTTACTCTCGAGAGTATTGAACCACGGGTCAGAGCGTGAGCGGCCCTCGCTGTCATGGACCCCAAATTCGCCCAATTCCGGCCTTTCTCCCTCCACAAGTGCCAGTTCTACTTGTTTAACCCCCCTGCCTTCATCCTATGGCCTCACCATTGCTTTAGAATCGCCTCCAATCGTGTTATATGGCCAGCCCCGTGACTCTACAGGCTCAATCATCTCGGGAACGTTGAATTTGGACATCAAATCGGTCTCCTGTTCCCCCGTGGGAACTCCTCTTCGCCCTGCAACCAGCGCTTCCTCGCTAAGACCAACTGCCAGTGCTTCATCTCTTCGTCCAATCGCGAGTATGACATCCCTGTTGGAAAACCTGATGCCTGGAGAAGACGTCGAGTTGGAATCGGTGACACTTTCGCTCGTCCAGACCATCAAATACAGCAAGACGTTCTGCGTGCCCTCATCTTCCATCAGCAGCTGCAAAGATTGCATCAACAAGACCACCACATTGGCACGGTGGGATGTGCTCACTTCAGTGGCATCGTTTGCCCCCGGAAGCCATGCCTATCCCTTTTCGCATCTTCTTCCTGGTTCAATTCCTCCCACCTCAAAACTCGGCTCCTCCCACTCCAATTGCTACATCAAATACGAGCTCATTGCCGTGGCAAGAGCCCCTGGTGCCCCCAAGAACACTACAGTCAAGCTTCCGCTCAATATTGTCCGTCTGGTCTTGCGTGGTCCTGATCGCAACTCTCTCAGAGTATTTCCTCCCACAGATGTCACTGCCAGTGCCGTATTGCCCAATGTGGTGTATCCGAAGTCCACTTTCCCCGTGGAGTTGAAGCTCGACAACATAGTCAGCAAAAATAACGGCAGGCGGTGGAGAATGCGCAAGTTATCGTGGAGAATCGAAGAGAACACCAAAGTCCGGGGCCAGGCCTGTACCAAGCACCAGCCCAAGTTGAAGAGCATCGAGCAATCCGAACGGAAGATCTCCAACCACAAAGAAGTCACCAATAGCGCAAATCAGTCTAAAACCTCCAATATGCATCACAGTACTGTCCAGACCTCCATGTCGTATCTAACCAATCCCAGCGGCCATTCACCATTCCAGAACATCCCCGAAGCCGCAGAAAACGACGACATCGACACCCAGGAGCCAGAACCAGCTCCTACTAGCGATGCACACCAGAGTTTCCTCGAAGACTTTGCTCCGGGAGCAGTGGAGCAGGCTCCAGTAGCCACTCCCGAACTGGTGGCATCGAATGGGATTGCCCCTTCTTCTACCACATCTTCTGAAGCCAATGAACTACAGGGTCATGTGTATCTCGAAGAATCCCGTTCTGTTGCCCATGGAGAAATTAAATCGGGATGGAAATCGGACTTCAGTGGCAGAGGAAGGATCGAATTAGTGGCCGAAATCAGTGCTGCTAACTTTGCCACGGGCTACCATCCTCACATCAGTAAACGGTCGAGTTATACGGCAAATAACGACGAAAAGCATCTCGAAAGCCTAAGAAATGTCGCCAATGTGGCCTGCGACATCGACGACCCTACTTTGGGCATCTATGTCAACCATACGTTGGTGGTGGAGATCGTGGTGGCCGAGGAAGTGATCCAGACCCCTGCAGACAGGAAAAAGGCCACTTCTTCGACAATTATATCGTCCTCTACAAGCAATTCAACCAAAGCTGGAGCAGCTTCTCCAGCAGCACCACCACAGATTGGAGTCCCTACAGGAGCAGCCAGGGTATTGAGAATGCATTTTAAATTACCTGTGACCGAACGGTCTGGACTTGGAATTGCTTGGGATGACGAAGTGCCTCCAACTTACACCGATGTTCATGCCCTTAGTCCTCCAACATACGAAACGTCACAGAAAAATACTCCAGTGTCGACACCAACGATGTCAGCACCTTCAATTGCATACCGGGGCACTCCAGGCGTGTTGTATGGCATGGGAGACACTCCAGGCGTGGGCAATTTCGGTTTCCGGAGTAGCCAGAGCATCAGCATTGACGAGATGGTGGACTTGGACGAACGGATCCAGGATCTCACGCTCTAGAACATGTACAATAGATGGATTAGAAGGTGATAAAGAATCGAATCTCATGGATATTCATCATAATTATATCATGGATAATCATTTCAAAGATGAATTAAATTATCATAGCAAGGATGAACCATTTTCAAGGAATCATATTATGCATAAAACATATTACTATCAAGGAAATATATTACGTTGCGATTAAGGAATCATGTCATGGCATGGACCCTTTTCAATAACATGATAGACTACTGTTAAATTTTCCAATACAGGTACCACTTGACATGAGAGACTACTATAATGACCAAAAACTACTTCATTGCATAATGACAGAATTTGGAATGTAAAGAACATAATGAACCAAAAGTACTTTGTAATTACAGACTAGGAAATCACACTCATAATGACTCGTAGATGCTTGGCATATTGGCCAATTATATTCCCTCGTAGTCTTGCAAGAAACCTGAACTTTGAATGTCCTTCTTCCTTTTCTTTTGAAACATAATGATTACTTTCATACAAAAACTAACTACTCGTACAATAATCCCCAAGGGTATGAATAAATAACGGACAAGGTCCCTAGAATACATAATATACAGATAGCAGGGCGGTAGAGGAGACGGGTATTAGTCCTCGATCTGAGAAATAGGACCCCAAATCGATAGCACGAGGAATCAAAGGATCATCCAGGATAAAACTGCGTGTTATCCAGGAATCAAAGGATCATCCGGAGTTAAATAGCGTGATATAGTGGAATCAACATGTGAATTGCTTTCTGTAAGCAATAGTCTAGCAATTAGAGCTCCCACTTCATTCCATTTAGAATTGACTGATCATTTCTGGCAAAATAGTATGTGGTAGATGATACCAGCTAATTTGCAGAATTAAATGATAATCATTTGATACTGATAACTATCAAGCATCAACCTCAAATGAAGTAAAATGTTTTCACATTTTAGAAATGATATTAACATCTATTATGGATAATCACCTCAGGAAATTATTTTAACATACTCACAAATGGTTATCACTTCATATTCAGAAAATGATGATTTCTTCACATTCAGCAAATAATAATTTTCCACGTTCAGAAAATGAAATCTCTTCAAACTCAAGATAAATTTAATTAGAAATGCCAATTCTTCACTATGACATATTCATGGATACCCTCTTCCTCTATTTGTTTTCCACCACGCTGGCCAACGCACTAACCGCCTGGCTCTCCAGGTCTCCATCGGTGCCATTATCGCCGTATCGACTCACCTCCAACAACGAGCTGTACAAGCTGGTCAATTCCAACAAGTCGGCCACCGAGTCCGACCGCAAGTCGTAGATGAGCTGCTGAAAAGAGTGCGATTTGATGGCGTGAATGGGGAGTTTGTTTTCGGTCAAGAACTTCATCAAATGCTTATGGAATTTCATGGAAGTGTAGGGCGAATTGTCGAAATCGGCCAGGAGAAACCGCCTGCTGGACCGCACGTCGAACTGCTCCACTTTCTTCTTTTTCTTGGGTTCTTCCAAGCCGTGGAGATGCGGTACTCCCACGTCATGAGGTAAAGGTGCAGTAGCGGTGTCTGGAACTGGAGTTTCCTGGTAATTGGACGGATAACTGATGGGATCGCCGTTGTTTGTGTAGGTGACGCCAAAACCGTCAATTGGGATTGTTCTGGAGTAGTTGATGGTCTCTCTGGTGAGTTTATGTGTTTTGAGATGTTCACTCAACTTCTTAGGCAGTCCCTTATCTGAAGCAAGACGGACCAAGATCTTTCCGCAATAATCACACGCGGCCACGTTAGGGTTTCCCGAATCCTGAACGAACCAACTCCACACCCACGACTTCTTCTTGGCCCCAAACTTCTGTCCAGGCCGATTCTTTCTCTCTTTCTTAGCAGGAGGTGCGGATTTGGCATCACCAGAACCCGAGGATTGCACCGTTTGCGATGTCAGAGCTTGCGTTGCGTTCTGGGCCTGGTGCTGTTGCTGTTGCTGTGCTTGCTGTTGTGCTTGTGCCGCAGCAGCGGCAGCAGAGTTGGGGTCATGGGGAGGACCTTGACCTTGAATTACCGACAGCAGAAGATGGGCAATTGGCCCGTTTCTTTGGGGATTATAGGTGCCGTAGGGAAGAGCGGAGGTGGAGGTGGAAAAGTAGCTCATGGGGACGGCGTTGCCGGGCAGGGGAGGGAGATACGGGGAGAAAGGCAGGGTTCTGGGGAAGATATGGCGTGACCCGGGAGTGGGATCCGGAAGTGGTGATGATGGTGGGGGGCGAGGATTTGTTTATGTCGGAAGCGACGGGGGTTGGGCACTCGGAAGTGGGTCGGATGGTGGGGGCACGACGGGATGGGGAGGCGGGCTCACGGGGCGGGAAACGGGGGAGGGAAGCGGAGGAAACGGGGCTAAAATGGGTGGGAGGTGTTCTGGGATAGACTATAGTGTGTTTATGGGAGTTTCTGGGCAATTGTGGCTTTTTTAGATCGAAAATGATGGCCCCTGTGGTGATGGTGTTACCCTCGCAATGGGTGGCCGGAACACGCGTGCCACCGGTGTTCGCGCCCGGGAGTGTGAGGACGTTGCACTAGACCCGGGGGAACCACCGGCCCAGTGCCGGGAGTGCCAGGTCGGCTCCGGGTCGGAGGCATAAGGGAAGTATATAGATAGGACTAGAAGTAGGAGTAGTTATCTATGGATATGGGGCTGATTGTGTCACTTCTAGCATGGTTTTTGGGGCCGGAACTCACGTGCTCCATGAGATTGTTTCGACCCCACAGCAACTGCGGTTTTCTGGGGTGACCGGATTAGCCTTTAGAGTTGAGTTTAGATTGAAGATAGCGGTCTCGGGGGTGGTCGGAAAGCAATAACGGCAGAGACAGGGAAAAAGGGAAAAAGAGGTAGTTTATGGTGAATGAGGAGTGGGAGAGGAATCGAGGGTGATTGAATGATTAGTTTGAGAAGAGAAAAAGGAATTAGTAGAATGGGATGGGATGAGAAGAAGGGATAAATATAGAATGGGATGAGATGAGATGAGATGAGATGAGATGAGAAGAATGTGATACCAATTGAAGAGAATTAGGTTGTGAACATTGCAAGGAAGCTACAAGAAGAAGAAGCGGATAATTGGGGATCTTCGAGAAATTTCAGGTGTGGTGACTTAGGAAGATATCGAGAAATCTAGAGTCAAAAGTAAGAAACTAGCAATGAGGGGGTGTAACTCTGGTGGCTCTCCACCAGACATATAGAGCAATTTAATCCCTTACTGCCACACTCACTCCAAGATGGCCAAGTCACACCTGGGAATGTTCTTGACTCAGAAATAGCGGATTATAACCAGCTAATCCATCACCAATGACCAGAGTAGCTAGCTGGTCTTGCATTGTATGCTCTGTCACTTTCTCTCAAACAATAGACCTTGGATCTGTTGGAAATGCAATGCATTTCACATAATTAATTCCAGCAGTCGAATGAATATTAATTGCATGCCATCAACTTGTAGTCACCCAATAACTTCTGTATGATGTCATACAAAGGGCCATCCGATATAACAGGCCTGAAGTAACTTAGCCATCACCATAGCCTGCATCACCATTTGCCTCTTTCTACTGGGTCACCTGTTTCAACTGGCCTTGCCCACGAAGCACAATGTTGCCCTATTCCACCCAATTATTCTTACACATTCTTCGAAAACACACACAATACCGCCTCATCTCACAACACCACCCGAACGCAGATGGTGACCTCATCCTTCGCGGGCGACGCGGTAAGCGATGGCTGGCTATTTCATCTTCGCCTCGCCATCCCCTCCGATCCCAGGCCTTGCACAGCCTTGTTTTCCATGCAAATAAGCATTAACCATCCGACTGATGGACAACAACGGTCGCCTTTGATTCGAACCAAGACGTCATCTGGGATAAACTACTTCTGTAGATCCAATTAGACTATAATATCTCTCAAATTCCCACTCTAAGACTCCCTAATGTCGCACCTAATTCACTCCCATACTCGTCTGTATGTTAGTGACACAAACCCGTTTGGGATTTCGCAGCCAGCTGCAACAAGTCCCAATTAGGAAGGAGAGCCAGACCAAGACGCTTCCACCACAGTAGCCCCAGAAATGCCGGCATTAGCGGCAATCTCTTGGACTAATTCCCTGGCTATTTCGCCTAAAACAGATGTCTCGTAGACGTTTCCGTCCTGGCGTTTCTTGGGGTATTTTTTCCGGCCCCATTGTTTCCATTTCAGGAGAATCTCTGTCATGGCACCGTTTACCGAAGGCCACCAGTTCAGGCCCATACCAGCCTTTTTCCGATCGATTATATGATAAATCTCTCATTTATAGACTACCGCAGGCTCCCCTCGGTATAAATAGGGCCAATTCATCCGGAAAACAAAATTTTTTCAAATCATTATATCAACCACACCACACCACTGAATACGTCCGAAACTTCTCCCTAGTGTCCTCTCTCTCCCCTCTCTCTCTCTATTCCAACTATAGTCCTTCACTACTAATTCACTTCAGTCGATCTTTACTCCCCCCACCTACTCAGTTCCCTCCTTACCCCAGTCTTTTACTTATAACAGGATACCCTCACACAGCATGCAATTCTCCAAATTATTCATCTCCTTGGCCACTGCTTCGTTGATTTCGAGCTCCCTTGCTTCTACAGCCTCAAACAAGCCCCTCCGGGCCAGAGAAGACGACGACGACGGACCTGTGATTGTGCAATTAACCACTACTTTGCACGAGACTACCACCAATATTCACACCGTACAGGGCGAGCAGTCGACTGCAACCAACGTGGTGGTCAATACCGACACTGAGACCGTCACAAGATATACTGCCACCGTGACTTCGGTAGTATTTGGAACCACTCAGGTGTTTACCATGGTTGCATCAACACCTATTGACCAAGATGGTTCATCAGAAAAGTCTGATGCCACTACGTCACAGGCACCGGCACCAGCCCCAGCCAGTACCACCACCAAGTCCACCGCAGCTGCTACCACCAGTTCAGCCTCTCCAGCATCCGTCATCACCTCGTCGTCGCCTACTTCCGCTGTCGCATCGAGTTCGGGGTCTTCTTTTGCACCCAAACCAACCCCTAGTCCATCGCAAAGTCAGGAAGCAGCCGCTTCCGATGGTCCTAACATTACCAACTTCTACGATGTGCCTACTTCTACCGGTGGGTGGATTCTTGAGAACATCACCACCTCTATTGCAAGTGGAGTGTGCTACCTCGACTACGATTTCTACAACGTCGATGACGATGTGGAAACCGTGACTTCCACCTCCACTGTCTATGCCACAGTCACCCGAACCTAGGCCGTATTCCTGTCTCACGAGCATGCGGCACGGGTTTCGCTACGATTGATGGTTTTTGTCTAATTTCCAGATTGCCAATGCTTGTTATGAGAACTAAGCATCCTTCTTTTCTCTGTATTATACTCTTCCGGGCCAGTCCCGGGTCACTAGGGACGTTTTCGTCCGTCCGTTTCATTTGTTTCGATAATATATGTTTGGAGAAAGCCGCTGTGGAGGTGTAGATGTTTATGGAGAGTATTTACTGGGATGCTTTCCTGAAATTGAACAGGCCATTTAAGGCTAGATGAATTTGAAAAATTCGTCAGTATTCACAGAATGCTCAAATCTACAAGTAAAGTGGAAAATATTCACCAATGATATTTATGTTATGCACCAGTTGTCTCTGTGACCGCTCCAGATAAAGGGGGTATCCGAAAAAAGCCGGTATGCCTGTAGCATCTACGAATGTCGCAATGCTGAACACTCCAGTTCTAGTTGCGATATCGCGACATTAGAGCCAGGAAGAGCCAAGCATGTATACACTCTATCGCCTCCAAGTCTATATTAGGTATTTACAACTGCTGTTAACACCGAGTAGTCACTATATAAGTATAGGAGAGAGTTAGTCACCCACCATAGTAACTCCTTTCCTGTTTCTAACCAGCAACCTATTCGTCTCGGTTCGCATTAGGGCTGGTGCCCTAACACACGTGATCTACTCACTTTCCTTCACGGCCATCCCTGCACATACCCCCTGTCGCAGTCTCACCCTAGTAGTAAAATTTTTTTCAGTATTAAGAGAATCTTCTTTCTCAGTACTACTAGTTCATCAGTCACAATGGGTATGTACCGTGTGAACCGACGGAAGACGTCAAGTGTCAGATAATGCCCACAATATCAAACAGAAATCATACGAGAACGTCCACTGCACTCTGCTCCCTCCCTGTTGCCATGTTTTGTCAAAGTCCATTTCCATGACTCCAACACCAACTACCGTCAAACAAGCGAAATATCCACTTCCAAATAGCAGAACAAATTCTTCCTACTCATATTAGTTGTTCGGCACTGATTTTTCACCGTTAAAGACGCTAGATCGTCCAGTACTAACCTATAGTTAACGTCCCAAAAACTAGAAAGACCTACTGTAAGGGTAAGGAGTGCCGCAAGCACACCCAACACAAAGTCACCCAATACAAGGCTGGTAAGGCTTCTTTGTTCGCCCAGGGTAAGAGAAGATACGACCGTAAGCAAAAGGGTTACGGTGGTCAAACCAAGCCAGTTTTCCACAAGAAGGCCAAGACCACCAAGAAGGTTGTCTTGAGATTGGAATGTGTTGTTTGCAAGACCAGAGCTCAACTTTCGTTGAAGAGATGTAAGCACTTCGAATTGGGTGGTGACAAGAAGCAAAAGGGTCAAGCCTTGCAATTCTAAATGTGATATATGTACCAGGTATACGTTCATGTATGTAGTAGCATACACATTATTAATTGACGACTGTAGGATGCTAGTGTGCTGAATTTGTCAGTACAGTCACAACCGACTATTTGAAACTCTTTGGAGATGCTTTTATGGGGTAACCACTAGACTACGCATTTCTTATTTCTTAAGACCGGTTCTGCATTTATAGAGGACTTAAAATCCACAAGGGACAGGCCATACTACTAAATAGATCCGGGCACTTATAATAGAACTTCAAGCGTCTTGAACAAGTTAGATGGAAGGATATAGAACATCGGTTCGCGATTTGGTGCTAACTGCTAGGTTGAAAACTATCACAAGAGAAATCAAATTCGATCCTCCACCAAGTAATAAGATGAGATCATCAAATCACTATGGAAAATAGGACGACAAGTCTATCGTTATTATCAGAGTTGGAAGCATCGGGATGGGTTTTTGGGAGAGTTTATTACCTCTAATAAACTGGACCGGGGATACCAACAAAAATTCCCCTAGCCAGAAACCCATCTCGGGGTTCAATACAAGATCCTCCAAAGATCGTAGAGTTCCACCACAAAACTCCAGAGGATCAAGTTCAGATCACTCTTTTGGCCAAAATCTCGAAATCAGGGTTTGAACCGGATTTCAGGATTGGGACCAAAAGGGTGTCAAATCCAATGGCCATGAAAATATCTGCCACACCACAATAGCGTCAAAATGCAAACCATGGGCACAACACACTTGAACCGGATATTTGACCGTGTGTGGTTGCTTCAGGTGAGAATTGGGAAATTCATCAAAAAAGGGAGTTTAGCATCCGATGGGTGAAAAATACCGGTGCAGTCAACCTTGGACCGAGTTGAGAAGGAAACAAGTCCAGTTGAGCGTTTTGGTCAATCAAACGAATATACGTTGAATTTTTCATGTCAACCACGAGTTTTCACAGCCGTCGAGTCTCTGGGGCCGGGTACTTCACGAGATCACGAACCGGGAATTTCGCATCACGCTCGACGTGCCACCAGGAAAGGGGCGCCAATTTTGGGCATAGTTGCGGCCTTGGGGCCACAACGGCGGAAATAGGGCCATTTTGCATCTTCTGGTGCGGATTGAAGAGAGCGAATCTATGGTGGGAAACCGCAATTCCAGCTAGGCTGGAACCTGCCGTTCCAGCAGCAGAAGCCCTCCTAGGGCAGGAAGGGCGGAACCGGATATGTCGCTCTACAAATACTGGCCAATTCGCCAATTCGCCAATTCTCCGATTCTCCGTATTATTCTCGGTATTATTCTCCCAACAGGACACCTGGAAAATTGCACTAATTAGTACGGCGGTGTTTTCCTAACCGGGCACACACCAATACGATAAACAGAGAAAGGACGCGTCTAACGGGGGCAATGTGCTGCAGCAATTGCCGTATTACTTGGGAGGGTGTTTATCCCCGGCAAAGAGGGGGATATTCTGCCTGAAATTACGGCGTGGGCCGGGGGGAAGACGAATTGCGGGGGCCGTATGGTGCGATTTCTCTTGCGCATGGGAGAAATAGCGAGTTGGCGGTGCAATTGTGGTGCGGCCGCTAATTGGCGAGTTGAGGCCACGGCGAGGCTGGGACAATTAGAGAGGCGGTATTTTTTGGGAGTTGGGGCAACGGTGCTGGTGGATCTATGTAGACAAGGTGGTAGAAGAGGGTATAGGTGGATAGAGTGGTGCGGTATGGTGGAATTGTCGTAGTGGAGACGGTAGCATGGTGGTGGTAGCGTGGTGGTGGAGTCGCATACTGTCGCGGTAATATACCATTCTCTCGCGCAAATTCCAGGCGGGCACTCCTGTGGACATCACCCCCATTAGACGCGCCCCCGCGAGATCCCCTCCAGATGCCGATGACCGATACGACGTGGCCGAGCCTAAAAGGGGCGTTGCAACAGAATCCCCATTCATCATGATGGGTAATTGAGCATTTGGGGCCAGAAATGGAATTGCACCGTGCGAGCAAGCTAGGGCGTTTGCCTGCGTGGAACTATCGCCACGACACTGCCAATTACTGCCACACAGAGCACCCCCAACGGTACGGATATCGACCCCAACATGTGTCAGGGAATTTTATCTACATTTTCCTCCATGTTCCTCCCTGTTCCTCCAATTCCCTCTCGCTATCTCCCGCCATCTCCAGTTTTATCGCCCAAAACACCCCCGTCGCGTTTGTCGTCCTCGTAATAGCCCCTACCGTGGTTTTGGATCGAGAACTACCACCGTGAAAAATTCACCCGCAATAGGAAAGAGGCAACGGAAAATGCTCTTGCCGGAAATGTCATCTGGGCAAAGGTTATCCCTTCGTGGGGGCACTTTGGGGATGCAACGTGGTGTCAGCAGTGGTGGAACCAGGGGTGGTGAAGAGCTCGCTGCGACGATGTCGTTAGGACCAGAACCGGCTAAAAAGGGCCATTTTGACGCTGGAACGATTGACGGAGCGTTGGAACGCATCAAAACCCACCTAGGTGGATACGTCCAGTGTGAAGGAGGCGTATGTTGTGTGTATTTTTTTCGTGGGTCTCTCTAGAAAGTGTTAGTAATTCTCACTGCATTTTCGCTATCTCTCACTATTTCTCCCTTCATTCTCGCTAATCTGACTATTTCTCGCTCTCACCATTTCTCACCAAATTCTCCCTAACCTCCCCAACCCTCCTCTCCCTTAATCCCCCTTCATTCCCCCACTTCTCCTCCTCTTTCAAATGACACCATTCTTCATTCGCTTCTCCTCTCTCCGCCTCTTCCTCGGTTTCCCTACCGTCTCGTCTCCCCCAGGTACCCGCATTGTCCCCCCAGGCACCGCCCCGCTACTGGGCGGGGCTCTCGCTACGCGTCTCCCTAAATCCCCCTCCCTCGCCCTACGGCCCACCACCACACCCCACCATCTCTCCCCATCTCTCCCCATTTCTGTCACCACAGAACCTCTTTCTCCAGCCAAAAACCACCTCACCCTCTTCCCACATCCTCCCCCTTTATCTCACTCTTTTTTCCGCCCATCCTGCCCCTTCGTTCCCCCTATTCGCTTGCTGCTTGTTCTCGTAGACACTGCCTTCGTTGGTCTAGTGTCGGGCGCGAATCTCTCGCCTAAGCCTGAGATCAAAAAAACATTCCTGTTAACCACCTTCTTCTTCCACTCCAGTCCATCCAACCCCCGGACCCCAGCCCCGTGATCGAGAGTGTGACTGTTTTCTGCCTGTTTAGCCCCGGTGCTCTCCGTTTCCCCGTTTTTGTCCCCGTCTGTCCACGGCGTCCGGCCCGAATCATCCATCTGGCCCCATACTGCAATCCCAGTGGATTCCGCGGAAGTCGCCATTTTCCCGCCAGTTTGACGCCGATTTCGTGATCTGACCGCAGTTCTGGTGTTTCCTTCCATTTCAGCCCTTTCTCTCCCCTTCAAACCCGCAGTTTTCCCTACCCGGCCCCGTGGGCGTCTATGCTCCCACCATGAACTACGAATACTTGACTGACGAGGCTCCCACCATGAACTACGAATACTTGACTGACGAGCAGAAACAGCAGCTTTACTACCAACATCTCCAGCAACAACAACAGCAGCAGCAAAACCCGCAAAACCCGCAAAACCCGCAAAATCAGCACCAACAGCCCGGATTCCAGCAACAGGACTCGCTCTTCCACTCCCAACGGTTCGACACAAACAATGACGATAGTTACATGGAGGAAGACACTACGGTGCTCAACCCGCCCTTGGCCACCGCCCACGACGACTTTGGCAACACGCCCATTAGAAAACAGGAGCAGCCTGGCGTGCTTCAATCTCAGTTCTTAATGGCGTCCCCCAAATTTCTGAGCAACGGTCACTTCGGCGAACACCGCGTGGTCGACGAGTACGAAGGCAATGGCTTCAGCGCCTCCCACACGTCCCACACAAATGGTACCAGCGTGGGCAATAAGTTCACCTCCATTGATTCGTTGAATTTTAAGCCTCCCACCAATTTTACTCAGTTGAACAATAACAGCAGCACCAATTTGTCAGAGATCAGCAATTCGAACTCGTTGACCAACTCGTTGTTGTCCAATCATAGCAATACCAACATCTTGAATTTTGGCAGTCCTCAGTCGCCCAATGCTCACCATTTCCAGGTGAATCAGCAGCAGACCTCGCAGCAGATACAGGCGCAGGCACAAGCACAGGCACAGATAGCACAACAACAGGCACAACAGCAAGCACAACAGCAAGCACAAGCACAGGCACAGATAGCACAACAACAGGCTCAACAGCAAGCACAACAGCAAGCACAAGCACAGGCACAGATAGCACAACAACAGGCTCAACAGCAAGCTCAACAGCAAGCACAAGCACAAGCACAAGCTCAGGCTCAGGCCCAGGCCCAAGCTCAGGCCCAAGCTCAAGCTCAGTTGCAAGCCCAAATGCAAGCCCAGCAAGCTCAACAAGCTCAACAAGCTCAACAAGCTCAACAAGCTCAACAAGCTCAACAAGCTCAACAAGCTCAGCAATTCCAAATTAGATCAGTCCCAGAGTTAGCACCCCCATCAAGTGTGGCTCAATCGAAGGCTCTTGAAGAGAATTTGCAAAACGTGACCAACAACAACACGCTTGCAAACTCCAACATTGGTGGTCAGACAGTCAATATTCCCAAGCCCTCCAATTATGTCTACTTCAACAGAAACCCAAACTACTTGAGCAAGGTGAGCCAAGACAAGGCTGCAGCAATCAAGTTGAAAATGGAGAACTACTATCAAATGTCCGTCAGTCATGCTATAGAAAGAAACCAAAGAAGATTAGATTTGGAGCATAAACTCATGACTGAAGACCTTTCTGCAAGTGAGGAAAGAAAAAACAGACAATTGCAGAGCTTGGGTAAAAAGGAATCTCAATTCTTGAGATTGAGAAGAACAAAATTATCATTAGAGGACTTTGTCACCGTTAAGGTCATTGGTAAAGGTGCCTTCGGAGAAGTCAGATTAGTGCAAAAGAAGGACACTGGTAAAATCTATGCCATGAAGACGTTGTTGAAGTCCGAGATGTACAAAAAGGAGCAATTGGCCCATGTCAAGGCCGAAAGAGATGTTTTAGCTGGCAGTGACTCTCCATGGGTGGTTTCGTTGTATTATTCGTTCCAGGACTCGCAATACTTGTACTTGATCATGGAGTTCTTGCCCGGAGGTGATTTGATGACCATGTTGATCAGATGGCAGATCTTCACCGAGGACATCACCCGGTTCTACATGGCGGAGTGTGTTTTAGCAATTGAAGCTATCCACAAGCTTGGGTTCATCCATCGTGATATCAAACCCGACAATATCCTCATTGATATCCGTGGCCACATTAAATTGTCAGACTTTGGCTTGAGTACAGGTTTCCACAAGACCCACGACCTGAATTACTACAAGAAGTTGTTGGAGAAGGAGGGTTTAGGCAACCACTTGCAGCCGAACCAGTTGACCAGCAACCCCAATGGCCGCAACTCCATGATGGTGGATGCAATCCACTTGACCATGTCGAACAGACAACAGATGCAGACATGGAGAAAATCCCGTCGGCTTATGGCGTATTCCACCGTGGGAACCCCCGACTACATTGCCCCCGAGATTTTTATTCACCAGGGCTATGGCCAGGAGTGTGATTGGTGGTCTCTTGGAGCCATTATGTTCGAGTGCTTGATCGGATGGCCTCCATTCTGTTCCGAGACGCCACACGAGACTTACCGCAAGATTTTGAACTGGCAGGAGACGTTACAGATTCCAGAAGACATCCATTTGTCGCCGGAAAGTGAGGACTTGATCCGCAAGCTTCTCACCAGCAGTGAGAACCGTCTCGGACGCTACGGCGGTGCCGACGAGATCAAACAGCATCCGTTCTTTCGGGGAGTGGACTGGGAAACCATCCGCAAGGTGGATGCGCCGTTCATTCCCAAGTTGCGCTCGATTACAGACACGAGGTTCTTCCCTACCGATGAGCTTGAGAACGTGCCGGAGTCGCCAGCATTGAGCAAAGCGATGGAGCAACGGGAGCAGGATGCGGCGGGCAAGAAGAACCTCAAGGAGGACTTGCCATTCATAGGCTATACCTACTCGCGGTTCGACTACCTCACGCGGAAGAACGCGTTGTAGGGAGGGGAAGAGCAGGATTGGCAAATTGAGTAAGAGTGGTGATGTAAGTTGGAAGATTGAAGCTACCATTCAGTCAGCTGAGGCAACCCGTGAAGTCAAAAGAATTGAAGCTACCATATAGAAGCTATTCAAGAAGTATACGAAAGGAGCTACTGCACGGGTGAATGCAACTTTGAAGTTAAGGCTACCAGTCAGTGCAACTTTGAAGAGATAGGAATTGAAGCTATGCAGTCAATGGCAACAGTGAAGTCCAGGAACTGACCAGTCTAGTGAAGCTACCATGCAGACTCGTCAAGTTACAAGTATTGAAGATATACCTGTCAGTTGTACCATTCGGTCCATTGAATCACAGAATTGAAACCACGCAGTCAATTAAAGTTACATACAGACTAGTGAATTGGTATCGAAACCATGCAGTTCAATCAGACTCTTGAATCCAGGTATCGAAACCATGCAGTCAATTAATACTAGTATTCAGTTGGAATCACAGGAATGGAAGCTAAACCAGTCAATCGACGCTACCAATCAGTCCATTGAATCACAGGCATTAAAACTATGCATTTCAGACTCGTGAATGGTATCGAACCATGCATCTCATTCAAACTCTCCAATTAAAACATCCTGTTGGATTGGGCCAAAACGAGCATATTACTACCGGACGGAGAACAATGTGTTCCGAGAGCTAAATCTAATCACTAAAACCGAGGTGCTCGAATGACCACGGAGACTCCCTGCTATTGTCGGAAACCGGAATGGGGTGCCAAGGACAATGTGAAGTGACGACTCCTGGAACGGAGTCCTCGTTCTCCTCGCAACGACCACCAGGAAACCCTCTTGCCAGTCGACTGCTCCTCTACGTGACTCACGGGACTGCTGTGTGGGAGCAAATCCCGGCCCCTCGGAATATGTAGAGCAAGACCTGGCTACACGAGGAAATGGTGAGAGAGCAAGAACGGAGACAAAGCCAGAACTAGACGAGAACAAGAATGGGAGACATTAACAGTTACCGATGCTTTTCATCCCCCCCCCCCCCCCCCCCCCCCCTTTTCTTCCTCCCCC